>JANRMT010062791.1:3216241-3258661 GCA_026402145.1 Polypterus bichir lapradei | reverse complement strand
ACAATAAAACAGCGCAGAACCCGTGGATTAAATAAAAAGGTTGCCTCGTTGGCGAAGCAAGGAAAAAGGACTTTCGTATATGTTGTTCGTTTATAAAACAGCGCAGAAGCTGTGAGAAAGCTGCTTCCTTGTTGAAGCAAGGAAACGAATAAAGACACCGCAGCGAAGAATGGCCTTATATGGGCAGGCAGTCAATTACATGGGAGGCGTGCTGAGTTGCGCAGCAGCCTTACATATGAATATGCTAAGTGTTGACTAAATAGAAGTTGAAAAGATATATTTTTTCAAATGTGATCGTGCAATTCAGATCGAGTTGACTCGCACTACAGTACATCGAGCCCGCGTGCTATTGTGGTTTTGCCTGCGTGCCTCAATAAGTTACCCTCCCCTCGCTCTTACTTTTTTACCGTTCATCTAATGAATACACTGAGTATGGCTTTACCAAAAAAATCATTGATCGCGAATAAAGTATCCATTATTCATAAAGCTTCAATTGGTGATCTGTCTTTCTGCGTTAACCGCATATTTTTTTATACGTCTCAAACCAAGGGGATGCAAGGGTAAAATGAATCGGGAAGCACACGTACATACTCAGTGCATCCCCTCTCGGGAATCGAACTTCGGATGCCGGCGCTAGAGGTGAAGCCTCTACTATTGCGCCACGGCGTGTGGTTTATCTATTTGAGCGTAGCAGTGTAATTCGGTTTTTGTTCAGCACTCTTTGGACCTGTTGCTTTTTGTCTGCGCACTGCGTCAGTTCACGTGAGCCGCTGAATATGGTTTTATATGTCACTCGCTCGCTTCTAATTGTTTCGCTGCCTTCTTAATTATATAATGTATGTTTTCTTCAGCGGTTTTTGGAGCTCTTCCTGGTTTTCTACGTACTGCGTGATTACGTGGGAGGCGTGATGATGTCACACGAAACTCCGCCCCTCCACGGCTTTCGAGCTCAACTCCATTACAGTATATGCAGAAAAATAGCTTCCAGTTATGACCAGTACGCATAGAATTTCGAAATGAAACCTGCCCAACTTTTGTAAGGAAGCTGTAAGGAATGAGCCTGCCAAATTTCAGCCTTCTACCAATACGGGATGTTGGAGAATTAGTGATGAGTCAGTGAGTCAGTCAGTCAGTCAGTCAGTCAGTCAGTGAGGGCTTTGCCTTTTATTAGTATAGATTAATTAACCAAATTTCTTTTCTCCTTTGACTGTTGTTTTGTTTGTGATTGTGCATGTGGAAAAAAATTAATTGTTATAAAAGAGAATGTTAAATAAAACAAAATGTTAAATGCGAGTTATGAGTTTGTCCCCGATCTTGAACGAAAACATGGCATAAGCTGCATTCCATTCAAGAAAGACGGAATTCGTAAAATGCAGACAGATTTATAATTTTTTAGCAAGTTTAGAACCTGGGGTGGAATGGTCTACTGAAGTTATATTTATAGGCTATATATCAGTTGTTTTGGAATGGCTTCAATATTCTTAATAAAATAGTACATTTTCTTTGTTCATTAATTAATTATTTAATTAATATTTTGTGGGCTGGATAGGAGGCTTTGGCGGGCCAGAAGAAGCCTGCGGGCCGCCAATTGACAATCTCAGGTTAGGCAAATAGTTAATTAAAAGTGACATGATTAAAGTGTATAAAATTGATAATAGCACTAGTACAGTGGATCACAGCTGTTACTTTAAAATAAATTCTTGAAAACTTAATTGCCAGATTTCAGAAAATATTGCAAATATTAGAAAGTTTTTCTTCTACATAAATTGCTTTGAATCAAAGTCATTTCTTCACAAACGTGCTTATAGATGCATTTGCCACCCACAATTGTGTTCTAAAGATACTCACTTTTTATAAATTAAAAAAATATCTTGCCTGCACTAACACTTTACATTACAGTCTGCATGGCATGGAGGAAAAAGCTCAGCACGTAGTCTCTCTGTGCAACAACAACCAGAGGGGTGGTTTCCACTCAAAAGACCAGGGGTCTCATGTATAAATGGTGCGTACGCACAAAAATGTTGTGTAAGAACGTTTCCATGTTCAAATCGTGATGTATAAAATCTAAACTTGGCATAAAGCCACACACATTTCCACAGTAGCTCATACCCTGTCGTATGCAAGTTCTGCACTCTGTTTTGCAGACTGGCGGCACCCAGCGTCAAAGCAGTGCTACTGTTCCTGTATGGTTACCCTTTCTTTTTTAGATGCACCTCCCTGACGCGGCTTTATAAATACACTGAAATTAACCGCATATTGTTTATTAGTTTAATGCATCTGATTGTAATTAACCTGTAACAATATAATGGTCCACAGAATGGTCAAACTATTTTAAATACAAAAGCTGCTTTAGAGTTGTTACTCTCACTGCACCTTCTTCTTCTTTCTGCTGCTCCTGTTAGGGGTTGCCACAGCGGATCATCTTTTTCCATATTACTTTCACTGCACCACTCGGAGTATTTATATCACTGTATCTGAGTGTGAATCACAGCTGTACAGCAGCTGATCGGAAAGAGAATTATTGGCATACAGCACCAAGCACACGCTGCCTCAGCCATGCTGTCTATTGAACTGCACTCATACGGCAAACGCTTCAGAGCCTTTCCTCGTGGTTCAGAAACAGTTTCATCCCAAGAACTATAAACACACTCAATCTGTCCATCAAGTGCTCCTTGTAGAACTGTTTGTACTTATAAGTACTATCACCTCACTGTAAACTTGCGATACGTTATAATATTGCACAACCTGAGCCACTTCATAAAGCGCGTATTTACATATGATGTCAATATCATTTTTAAGATGAAATGCAGCAAAATATGTTTATTATGCTTTTGCCATTGCCTTTTCACAGAACACTGAGCTTAAGGGCTATTTATATTGATTTGCATATTCAAAGAGGCATAATTCTGGGAGGAGTTGGAGTGGGGCAGCAGGCGCGTGCACGTGCGTTACTTTTCACACTGATCGGGATTTATGTAGCGGAAGAACGTGGAAGCTGGTGAACGCACAGATTTATGCATCTGGATTTTTCTGTGCGTACACACATTTCCACTTTTGTGCTTACGCCATGTTATACTGTAGTGTGAGTTCTACGCACGGCATTATACATGAGGCCCCAGATCACAGTAAAAACTTTTTGTGCCACAATGTTGGGTTTGTTTAGATTTACTTCTGTTTTTACATGAGAAGATGTGTAAGCAAATACAAAATGTATCCTTACCATGAGAAAAATGTTCTGGAGCTGGAATATGTGACAAAAATAATATTTCCAGATCCCTTTTGTTGTCACAAACATGATTCAGACACACAGAAAGAGTGGATTGTCACGGATGACCGGGAACACTGCCCGGCCAGGACGCCTGGATAGTCCCCGAGTTGGGCAATACTTCTCCTCGGCCACGAGAGGGCAGCTGCCTGGGTATATTTGGGGGCCACATGGACAGAATACTTATTTGGAGAGAACGTGGCCACCGCCAGGGGGCGCTTGGACAAGTAGAGAAGCCGGGATGGCAGCACTTCCGCCACACTAGGAAGTGCTGCCAGAAGTAATTCCAAGGTCACCCGGAGTGCTTCCAGGTGCTTTCCTGACACTTCTGCCACACCAGGAAATGACGTCAAGGGGAACACCTGGGGCTCATCCGGGTCATAATAAAAGGGGAAGCCTCCCTCCAGTAGACGAGCCAGAGTTGGGAGGAAGGAGACGAAGCTTGTGAGGAGGAGACAGGAGGTCAAGAAAGAGAAAAAAGAAAAGGAAGAGGGTTGGTGATTGAAGGTATTATGGTGCATCCATCCATTTTCCAACACACTGAATCTGAACACAGGGGTCCGCTGGAGCCAATCCCAGGGCACAAGGCAGGAACCAATCCCAGGCAGGGTGCCAACCCACCACAGGACACACACAAACATACACTAGGGCCAATTTAGAATTGCCAATCCACCTAACCTGCATGTCTTTGGACTGTGGGAGGAAACCGGAGCGCCCAGAGGAAACCCACGCAGACACGGGGAGAACATGCAAACTCCACGCAGGGAGGACCTGGGAAGCGAACCTGGGTCTCCTAACTGTGAGGTAGCAGCGCTACCACTGCATCACCATGCCGCCCCATGGAGGTGCAGTGAAAAATAAATAAAAGAAGTGTGTTTTGGGGTACGCTTTCCACAGGATCAATACTGCCTTGTCTTGCAAATTAGACATACCTGCAAAGTTTTTAAGCTTTTCCTCTGTGCCCGTACCTTCCAATGTAAAGTACCAGAGCAGACAAGATATGTTTCAATTTTACAGAAAGTGCCTCACTTTAGAACACAATTTCTCATGGAAAATTGATATATATACAATGTGTGTGAAGAAATAACTTAAACTTGAAAAATACCAAACCTATCCTTTTAAGCTTTTGTTAAGTGAAATTTTCTTCAGTAATTAATTTCTTCTTGTTGCCCTCCTAGAGTGATTAACAGACTTTGATGAAAAAGAATGATTAGGATCTTGGTGTAATGGTAGTGCCAATCTGTTTCATCTTGACAATGGCAGAGCTAACACTGAAAGTGATTTTCAAAGTGAAATTTCTTCAGTTAATCAACATTCCTCAATACCTTTATCCTAAATAATATTCTTTTTCCATACTTTAAAAAAAAATTCTAGACCTGTTCACATTCCTTTAGTATGTTGATCTTACCTTAAAATTCACTTCATTCTACAGAAAAAGATCCAGGAGTATAAGAATCAGTAGAACTTTTGTGTCATGTAATTTTACAGATGTTTTCATTTTTGTTAGATTTAACAAATCATATTCTAGGAATATACTGATAAAGTATTGATGGCAAAAAGGGAACACTGAAAATTGACAAATGCAGGATAATTGAATTTTAGTATGTGAGTCTTAATTGTTGTTTTATGTTGAAAGCATCAGCAATGTTGTAAGCACCTTCTATTTTAAAGCATTCTGAATTGGGGTATTTAAGCAGTGAAATCTGATAAGTAATTTCACTAGGTACTGACTCACTACACATATGGTATATACTAGACTAATGAAGGCACATTTATGAATATGATATTACATGAATTATTATTTCATTATTTCTATTAAACCACCTTTGATTGGATGTGCCATGACTCCATTTTCAGGCTCAATGTCAAATTTCCTTTACTCCTTTTGCTAGACATGTAAGTTACTGCAAATGTAATACAAGCATAAAATATAGCTGATAAATGTACAATACTAGAAACACTGTAAAACATTGTTTTCTGTAATAGTGAAAATAATGATATGACAACAGAATGGTCAGAACAACTGCAAAATAAGAAGGTTAGATTTTTTGTAAATTTCCTTGACTTTTCATTGTTTTTTTTCTGAAAGTGTTGCAGGTTGAACTTAGGGTTGATATTTGTATTTAAGCAACAATTCCCAAGGTCCCCTCAGTATTAACATTAAAACAGAGAAAAACACACTACATGACCAAATGTTTGTGAACACTTGACTACCACACCTATATGAGTTTGTTAGCAGCCTACACTCTTTTAGGAATGCTTTCCAAAAGGTTTTGGAATATGTATATGGGAATTTGCGCCCATTCTGCCAATAGAGCATTTGTAAGGTCATATACTGATAAAAAAAATGGTTCACAAACAATGATGAAACACAAACACCACCTTTAGGTCATTTTTGCTAGCCAGTCACGTAACACAGTAGCTTGCACATAAAATGCTGTGAACACAGGTTGTACAACGTATTTTTCAGGGCTACATCTGTATATTGTTTTCTCATATATTTAATGGATCAAATTTCTAATAGCATTAGTTTGTATTTCTTCTAGAGACTCTATGCATTGCTGTTAGCACAAAACCAGGTGTTCCCCCTCTTTAACTTCTGCACCATGCTGCTCTGCCTTTCTTCAGCTTTACTATTTCTTGGTTAAAGACTTCCCAATATGCTTCTGCATCAAATGAACTCTCAGCTACTAATATTGCCATCCTTGACACAAGTATTAAAGTACTGGTATTGTCTGAATTCAATACTGTCTCAGTATGATATGTTTAATAGAAAGATGGCAAAAACTAAAGAGTTTAAAGCCCTGAATGAAACAACTTCCTCTGAGCATGTCATTTGTAGCAGTTCCCAGCTGAGGGCACAGTGGCTGTTTGGCTGGAATTTTTAGGTCTGATCTGAACATCAACAGAAAACTGATAACAAAATTCAGGTCCTGTGTTACTTATTATCCCCTAATTTATTGATCTTACTAAACTACAGACTCAAGCTATCTTTTCCATAAAAAATTCCTATGGGTGTTTATAAGAGTTCTCAGTGAACAGTGCTTTGCAAAAATAAACGGAATCAGACTTTAATATCCACATGGACTTTGATGTAAGCTTACAAATGAACTCCTGTCCTTGTTGGACTAGTTTGACTTGGTGCAGCATGTCAGTTTTCTTTCTCACTATCATGGTCACATAGTGGATCTGGTCTGCACATTGGGCTTATCTGTTGGTAACACTGTATAGATATTGGCTTCTCTTTGAATAAATCAGAGTTTTTTACAATTCTCAAGGCACTGTCCTTAGTCCTCTACGTTTTTGTGTCAAAATGTGTCTATAAATTAATTAGATCAGCTGACTCAATATGCAATGACTTAACTCTCAGTTCACTCTCTGTGCCAAGATGCTCAGGTTGATGTGTGATTGTCCTATGCTGTTGTTGGTGGCTTTCTTGTATTATTTTGTATTTTTTATTCAGGTTTAGTTTGGGGCTTTGCTTTTCAGGTATTTTCTTTGATTTGGTGTTTAATATTGACATTATTTTTCTGTCTATTATTTAATTCTTACTTTTATGTGCTTTTTCTCCTATTGTTAGATTAAGATTTTTGGTGAAGTGCTTAAGAATGAGATAAGCACTACAGAAATATAATGCACTACTAAATCTAAAGTACATATCTAAATGGCTCAAAACAATTTATAAGGGAAAATTTTATCAAAAGGCTATTAAGGTTTTCATTTCAATATTAAGCGACCAAAGAGTAGAAGATTTTCCATCCATCCATTATCCAACCCACTATATCCTAACTACAGGGTCACGGGGGTCTGCTGGAGCCAATCCCAGCCAACACAGGGCGCAAGGCAGAAAACAAACTCTGGGCAGGGTGCCAGCCTACCGCAGGGCGGTAGAAGATTTTGATGTATAAAAATATAATATCCTTAGGAAGACCACTTGCAGTTACTTGAATTGTTTTTGTGAATAGTTTTAATTGCTGGAATTGGATGTAATCATTTTCTTTTTTTTTTCATGTGCAGATACTAATTTTTTTTTTTTTCATTAGATACTACTTTTATACTCTGGGAAAAGAACAGGAATAGAGGCTTATTCTACAATGCCACAACAAAACAGATAGTAGCCCACTGCTGTAAATTTTATGCATTCAGGGGAAGGAAGTACAATTAGACTCATGGTGTTTGTTTTATTGTAATTTTATAACATATTAATAGTAGTTTCCTAATAGAACTTTACTGTTTACATCATTTTGTAA
This sequence comes from Polypterus bichir lapradei, assembly GCA_026402145.1. Classification (NCBI taxonomy): domain Eukaryota; kingdom Metazoa; phylum Chordata; class Cladistia; order Polypteriformes; family Polypteridae; genus Polypterus; species Polypterus bichir. The sequence goes on along the minus strand of JANRMT010062791.1, from coordinate 3,251,146 downwards.
GTGATAATCAAGCTGCAGCACATTTCACATTCTGTGTTATTTTATCGTTACAGCCCATTATGATAGATTCAAGTATAACATTGACACAAGATGAAAATACCACTGAAACACATAAATAGTAGTTTCCTAACAGAACTTTACTGTTTACATTAATTTATAAATGAAAATTAAGCCACAGTATTCCATTTAATATTCAGTGTTTTTTATCCTTGTAACGCATTGTGACAGACTCAAGTATAACAGAATACCCTGTTGTTATATTAAGGTAAAAACATTTCTGCAACACAAAAATACTAGTTTCCATACAGAACTTTACCATTTAGATCATTTTCTAAGTGATAATAAAGCCACAGCACTACATTTAACATTCAACAATTTTTACCCTTGTATCGCTTTGTAATATAATCAAGTATAACTGAAAGCCCCATGACAAATCAAGTTTAAAACACTGCTGTAACACATAAATAATAGTTTCCTTACAGATTGTTACTGTTTACATCAATTTCAAACTGGTAAGCAAACCGCAGCACTGCATTTAACAATCAGTGCTTTTTACTCCTATAATGCTTTATGAAACATTTAAGTATTATTGAATGCCCTGTTTGAATATTATTGTGAAAACACTGCTACAACATATGAATACTAGTCTCTTATTAGAAATTTACTGTTTATATAATTTCCAAAGTGATACACAACTTGCTGCCCTATATTTTACATTCAGTGTCATTTACCCTTGTAACGCACTTTGATATATTCAAATATAGAAATCCTTGTTGATATATTATAGTCAAAACACTGCCTCAACAAATAAATACTAGTTTCCTAACAGAAATTAACTGTTTAGGTCAATTTCTAATTGCTAATCAACCCACAGCACTACGCTTAACATTTAGTTTTATACCCTTATAACACACTAACTGAAATACCTGGTGCTTCCCAGGAGAAAAATAAAAGGTTTTTTTAATTGTTTGAGAAAAAATATAATTAAAAAAACACAACTTGACAGATTAATTTTTCATTTGGAGTATAGTAAAAAGTTTTTACATGCAGAATTCTTGACGACAAAAAAGCATTGATTAAATTAATTATTAGGTTGATTTAATTCTGTTACCACTACTACATTGTTACAATAAGAATAATACTAAATGAAAACATAGTTAACAAAAGCAAATATTAAATGACAAACAAATAATACTATGGATTTTTCATGATAAAACTGTCGGTTGCTTTTACGAAGCACACCAGAAACGTTCGGAACATCACCTGGATGATAACATACATACAAGACTACAAGATTGTTACAGTCTGCTTTATATATGATATTGTGGCTAATTGTTGGAGAGGTGTTCATTGAAAGGTGTTTTGTGGAATAAAAACTCTTTATTGTATTTATATTCTTATACTGTATTGTGGAGAGTATTGTTGTTTCTGGGGCTCTCTGGCGCCCCCTTGTGGCTACTAAGCGTCAACTGGATGATAACGTACATACAAGACCGCAAGTTTGTTACTATATAAGATTATGACACATTCCAATATAACTGAATAGCCCATTGACAACCCAAAGTGAAAACACTACTGCAGCACAAAAATAGTATTTTCCTAACAGAGCTGTTTACTGTTTACATCAATTTCTAATTGATACACAAGTTGCTTCACTACACCTTCAGTGTTTTTTACTCTTATGCATTCAAGTATAACAGAATGTACTGTTGACACATCATGCTGAAAACACCGGTACAACCAATAAATAATAGTTTCAAAACATAAATTTACTGTTTAGATCAAATTTTAACTGATACACAAGCTGCACACTACATTTCACATTTTGTATTTTTACCTTGTAATGCATTTTGATACATTCAAGTATAATTGAATGCCCTGTTTATATATATTAAAATGAAAATACTGCTAAAACATATAGAGTAGTTTCTAAACAGAACATGATGGCTTAGATCAATTTTTGAATTATAAACAAGCTGCAGCACTATATTTCATATTCAGTGTTGCAACATACAAACAGCTTTCTGAGTGATACACAACCTACAGCACTTCATTTCAAGTGTAGTTTTTCTCAGCATTAAAATACTTTGTCCTACATTGAAGTACCTTATAACTCAAAGTTCTATAGTTGCATTTAGGTGAAATTAGTGCTACTACATATATATATAGTAGTTTCCTAACAGAACTTTCCTATTTAGATCAATTCCTAACTAATACACAAGGTGTACCACTACATTTTACATTCAGTGTTTTTTTTACTGTTCTAACACATTGTGATATATTCAAGTAGAACTCAATGCCCTGTTGATACTTCAAGGTGAAGTATGTGGCAGCACATAAATAGTAGTTTCCTAACAGAATTTTACTGTTTAGGTAATTGCAAATGTAGATTTTTTTCAGTTTTGAAATGCATTGTGCTACACTGCGGTGCTGTGTAACTCAAAATTCTATAGTTGCATTAAGTTAAAAACACTACCGTAACATATGAATAGTAGTTTCATAACAGAATATTACTATTTAGATCAATTTCTAATTGATATACAGTACAAGCGACTCTACTATATTTCACATTCACTGTTTTCCAGTGTCACTCTCACTCTCTCTGGTCAATGTGCAACTCCTCCTGACAGTACAGGTCCATCTGTTCCAAAAGGTATTCCAATGCACTATTAACTTTTACCACTCTATCCTACAACAACATTTAAACCACACATTAACACTAATCTCCCTCTCTTGCCTGGACTGGCACATTGCAAAGGCAGAACTCCAGAGACTACCACCTTATCAGTCTGGTTCCTCAGCTTTGCACCTAAACTCTTAAATTTGTGTTGGTTTCCCATTAATATATACCAGAAAGGTATCATATTGTAAGAAAATCTGTCACAGAAGCTAAGCTATGTGTTGACTCCTCTAATAGCAGAATCATGTACTATCATTTTAGGGGCAGGCTTAGGGGTGACCCATTGGGGCTCCTCATTCTTGTCTGCCACCTAAGAGTCACTGTCAAGATCCAGAAAACGGCTGGAAATCCCCAGCTGTAGGCTTGATGCCCCTGAACAGTGTACACTTTTATTTTTCTCTTGTATCCAATTGTGACTGACCAAACTCTACCTCTCTTGTGTGGAGTCTCTTCCTATGCCACCTCTGGGGTGAACATTATCTCTATGAAGGACAACTGAACAAATTCTCCACTTCAGTGCAGGCTGTGTGACTCTATCTGCAATTATGAAACTTTTAATTACTTCTAGGCCTCCACCTGCATCCCCACTCATTCTTTAGTTTTTAGCACAAACGTCTCCACCTATGTTAAATCACACTATTTCCAATTATACACAGATTGCTTTGCCATCAGTTTCTTTCTTGTTTATAAATTACAATATGTAAAGTGCCTACAGGAAAACAGAGCAGATGCATTAGTGAGGTAATGCAATAATTATAACTAAGAACACAAAGCTATAAACTAGTATTTTTCACAATTTTATAATGGCTATACATGCATCACAAAAATAAGTACTGAAAAGTACTCTTTCTAAAATTACATTTAAAATTTGAAACTGCACAATTCAGCTTCACAAATATGCATTTTTCATTAAAGGGTTTCCGCCAGGTACTACAGTTTCCTTCTGCAGTCCAAACACATGCAGGTTAAGTTGATTCGCGATACTAATTTGGCCTGTGTGTGTGTGTGTGTGTGTTTGCTTTGTGATGGGCTGGTGACCTCTCTTGGTGTTGTTCCTGCATTACGCCCTATTCTTACTGAGACAGGCTCCAGATGCCCCATGACCCTGGCCTGGATAAGTGGGTTTAGAAAAGGGATTTTCTGTAAAGCAGTGGTTCTCAACCTGTGGGGGGTGCAAAGATGTGAAAAAAAGAAAACAAGAATCAAAAATATGAAAAAAAATCTGTTGAAACCAAAACAAATTAACTTAAACTACATTCTGATACTAGAACAATAAATATAGAGTTAGATAAATGTCGATAAAAGTTAAGTAGGTATAATAAAATATGCATCTACATTTCAAAAAAATGTTGGGGGGGCGCAATTAAAACTGTTATGAAAACTCGTGTCGCAAATACTTAAAGGTTGAGAAACACTGCTGTAAAGTTAATGGTGTCCAATACGGAGCCACAGCCTGCACCAGGAGCAAAAGGTGGACAAACCATCCCTGAATGGGATGACAAACCACTGCAGAACTGACTCATGCTCACACCAGCTGCCCCATAATACAACTAGACTCTTAAACATCACTATAAACATTTAAAAGATAAACATAGTAGATAGACAATTTTCATGCACTTTGTTCAACCATTAATAAAAATGTATCCTTGCTTCTTGTTCTGCCTCCATTCTTGGTACAGCCATAAAGCATTGCCAAAGTAAACCATTAAAATATATTAAGGTCTGCTGTAAGTAAAGTCTAATATTATTTTTTAAGTTACTGTGGATGGATGTTGGATTTTGAAAGAATCCAGACTTAATTGTCATTATATGTAGCATGACTTTTTTTCTTACACATTACATATACAGTAGACATTGTGTCACAATCTCTGCATATCTAAAATTTCCAATGTAATGTGCTCAGGTACAGTTATTTGCTTTCAGACATCTGAGTTTTTCTCTCTAGCTTTAGTTTTGTTTAGGCTAAAATTAAGTCTGGGTTCTTATAAAATCCAGCAACAAAGCACAATAACCTAAGAAAATAAATGTTATTTTGCAGCAATGAACAACATTCCAGTTTTGTTTTTGTTGGTACTGATGTGCCTCTGACACTGTGTTTGTGAGGATTCACACACTGAGGCTTTCCTGACTAAAATTAAAGTGCCATTGTTTGTTACTGGACAGGGTGAGAAACCATAGATGACAGTATTCAAACCAGCAAAATATTACAGATAAAGTAATAAATAAGGGAAGTCTTACCAGGAATTGTGCAAAATTTACTTATAAAACTGAGAGCCTCACTAATCTTAACTCTAGAAATAGCACATCTATGATGATCTGCACATCATCACGAACTAGGACTCTTAAAAGCAGTAGAAAGAGACATCCAGCTGTGTCTCAGAGTTTGGGTTCACAGGCATCTGTTCGGGTACATGGTAGGCTGATTACCACAGAGCACCCTGTAGAGTCAAGTAAAAAACACAATAAAGGGGCATTGTTTTAGTAACTGCAGTAATACAAAGATAAGTGTTTACTAACGAGTAACCCTCTCCATATTTCAGTTTAATGTATGTGTATGTACTTCTAAACCAACAGTTTAAACGATAAGCTAATGAAATGTCACTAAAGCAGGTGCCCAACACTGCCATTGCGCCACATCTGACACACATCACACTTTACTGATGGATTTGGAGGGCCAACTGTACACCAGTCTAGTGTCAGATGTACACTCCTAAATCTATTCCTAACTTTACCCTTAGAGTACATTGGTTTGCTTAAGGACAATAGTTGTGGGCAAATCTTTAATAAAAAAAATATACCAACAAATGCTAATTGGGTGTTGCGAAGCATTTCTCCATTTTCACGTTAACTCTAATTCGGAGAAATATTGTGTCATTCACCATTAAACCAGAGAATTACGAAGGTCCTATTGCAACTGAAAATAAAAATCCCTATTGCCTTTTTCATCAATACGATGTACTTGCAAAAACTTCTATGTATGTCACTAAATACATTATAAAGTTCACAGACACATGTCGAACATCATTTCGCTCGCTCTTTGTTTGACTGAGGTTCAATTTTTCAGATGACAAATTTTTCAAGTTCAAGAAGTTATAAAATTCAAAAGCTCCCATCTTTTCCAGTAAGAAGTGACAAGTCCACTTACATACAGAGATAAACGGCAATACAAAATTGCCTCGCAAACGCAATTTAAATCTGCCGAGTGAGGCGAGTCGTAAAACGTTACATCTGCACAATACGAATCGGGCAGTGAGTAATGTTAGTAATCAGAGAGCGCATGCATTAGGCAAATGTCACTTGAACTTCATGGCATAGACATAGAATTACTAGACGCTGCATGACCAGCAGCATCGTACGTCAACGTCGCCGTCTTATTGCGAATGGCACTGCTGTGGAGTGAAGTAATGGATAAAGATGCCTCACGCATGTGCTACTTGGGGTTGTACAAACCGCTCTACACTCCAAACCAGATCCCGGGGGATTACACTTCATAGGTAAGGCTGAACAATTTTTTGATTATATTTGACCATTAGAAAATCCCATTTTATAATCTTAACTTTAGCTAAGGCAGGCTAAGCTAGCAAAGCTATGCATTTATGTGCTCAAGTTAGCCTCCAAACAACGTTTTGGCTAAACGTATTTAGTCACTAACTATGTAGATTGTTGTTAGCTGTTAACATTTCTCAAACTTTGAAGGTTTCCCAAAGAAATCCACCTCAGGAAGCAGTGGGAGGTAGCCCTCAGGCGGGATTTTGAGAAGCTGTCCTGTGATGTGTGCTGTGCTAGTTTGGTAACAGATGCTTTACCGGCATCATATGATCAAAGCTACCACTTGTTCACATTAAAAAACAAAGGAGGTTTGATGATTCCTTCTGAGGGTACAGTCAAGGTGGTCAAAGTAGCTGAGCGTGTTATCCGACAGTCGACATAGAGTATCTTTGATCAATCAGTTTGTTTAGGCTGAGATTGGTTCAGATGATGTGTTTTTTCTCAAGGAGCACATTGAGGAACCACAGTTTGAAATTGACAACCATCATTTTATGCTCATGTCTTTAGTTGTGTCTGTCTTCCACAAACTAAGGCTGCACCATATTGCCAGACTGAATACTCTCAAATTAAAGAGTGGCAACACACGGAAAAAGCTATGTAAGACAGTTTTGTTTCAAGGATTTTATATCCTATTCTGTATATATTTAAGTAACCACATTGTGTGTGTGTGCGTGTGTGTGTGTGTGTGTGTGTGTGTGTGTGTGTGTGTGTGTATGTGAGAGACAGAGAGAGATTGAGAGAGGAATGAGTGAAATGTTTTCAGAAATTATTAAGTCAATTTGTATACAATAAAATTGTTTCTTTTTGTCATTGAGTGTATCATTTCACTTTTAAAAGAAAGACCAGACTGCCAGTTGCAGTCTTACTATTTTGACTTTCAGACATTGGTCAAGTTTTCGTCTCAATAATAATAATAATAATAATAATAATAATAATAATAATAATACATTTTATTTAATAGGCGCCTTTCTTAGCACCCGAGGTCACCTTACAATAAAATTAAATAACATTAGTAAAATTAAAACAAGAGAATGATAAATCAAAAAGCAATAATTAGCAAACAAACAAAGATAACTGGCAGTAACAGTGCAAAATTCACAATTGGTATGCCAGTTTGAAAAGATAAGTTTTGAGGGCAGTTTTAAAATGTGTTATTGAATTGAGACGAATATGAGAGGGAAAAGAATTCCAGAGCTGAGGAGCACTGTGAGACGACGCTCAAGCTCCCAGAGCACTGAGTCTGACGTGTGGTACAGAAAGTTGAGCTGCAGATGAGGATCTGAGTGAACTAGAGGGAGTGTCAGTCTGTAGGAGATCAGTGAGGTTTTGGGGGGAGACTGTGGAGAGTTTTAAATGTTAAGAGCGGTATTTTGTATTGTATTCTGTAGTTAATAGGGAGCCAGTGAAGTTGAGAGAGAATAGGTGTAATATTTTCAGTGGATTTAGAACAGGTTATTATCCTGGCAGCAGAATTTTGAAAAAGTTGTAAGTGATGGATAAGTTTTTGTGGGATGCCAGATGGAATAGCATTACAGTAATCTATACATGAGGTGTCTAGGGCATTAACTGATACTTCAGTACTGTGTTGTGTAAGAACAGGACAAAGTCTAGAAATGTTTCGGAGATGGAAGAAGGCAGTCCGAGAAATGTTACTTATATGGGAGGAATTATTTAATAATAATAATAATAATAATAATAATAATAATAATAATTATTATTATTATTATTATTGTTATTATTATTATTATTGTTGTTATTTTTAATATTTAATAATTGCCGTTATTAGTGTATAAATAGATATAAATAATTGCACTTAAACGATTCGCCAAAATCTGTTGTATGTAAACAATACTGTTTTAAACGTTATTGTTTTTTCATCAGAAAACCCGGTTTCCACGTCTACCTGTATTAGTTTAAATGGCACTTTTGCCACTCGCAATATGGCGGACGCGCTGACGTATCGTGTCGACTGGGCAACACAGTGAATGCGGCATTTATCTATATATGTCTATGCTTCACGGCCCATCACTACTTAGCGGATGTCACTCGTGATGACGTAAGCGCGCCGCGTGAAAGGCGGAAGGGGAACATGGAGGCGGCAGTGTTCATTCTGTCTCTCGTGGACTGTTGTGCTTTAATTTTCCTTTCTGTGTATTTTGTATCCTTTATATTAATTATGTAATGCGCTGGGATATCGGATACGATTTTTAATTTTTTGTTCTCTGTTTATGCTTTATTTTTATGTATTGTTAATTTTTGAGTTTATATCATGTAAGTCATTATGCTTTCCAGTGAGTTCTTGCCTCTCTGACTGTTAAAAATTTCTCAAAGAATGTTCGAAAACTATCAGATTCAAAAATGTGAAGGGATGTGTTTTCGGTGGCTAGAACGTGTAGTTAGGAATTTTCTCATTAAAGCATACTGTGTGAAACCATTTCCATTTCTTACATTGTTCACTATGGTTTTTGTATAATTTAATGTTGGTGTTTGTGCTGTGGCAGTGATATATAAACCTGATTACGTTGATTAGAAATATGAAGTAGTAGGTGCGTGTTTTCCGATTCTCATTGTAAGTGCATATTTTTACCTGCATGAGATTTATGTTAAATGATTTTTCTTAACGGAAACCACAGATTATTACTCTCTCAGATTTAGAATGCGATTATATTAATGCAAGGTCGTGTTGTTCCAAATTGAACAAAGTAAGTATCATGACAGTATTTAGTGCAACAATACTTTAGTTGCCCAGTGTTCAAACATGTAAAAGAGATATGTGTATTTCTGTGAATACATTTTGTTTCTAAACCACCTTATTACCTTGGATAATATGGTCTTCAGAAAACTTAATTCTTTTCAGTTCTTTATTTTCTCATTTTACAGTCTGCTTTTATTCCTCAGGAGTTCTTTCATAAAACTACGTTTTGATTCTGGAAAACTGAAATAAGAATTGTTCTTGGTGCCCTGATATGGAGAGTTTTAGCTATTAATGACAGGTTAGAGATATTAACTGTACCACAACAGTAAATTGGTGCACATATTAACTTCAGCATGTAACACAAGCATATATTTTGAAGCTATCAATTGCTAAACATATAGCAAGTAGACCATCTTTTATCTAAATTTCATTCCCAGTGGTACTAAGATGAACGCTAACATTAATGATTTTGGAATTCAATTAAAGTCCAGTACTGGGTCTGCTATTAGTGATAAAGAATAATTTGTTAATCTTTCCAGATGTCACATTGCAAGAGCACAACGGACCAAGCAATAGTGATATAATTTCTTTCCAAGCATGGAAAGAGATTGTAAAGAGTGATTACCTCAGCTATATATATATATATATATATATATATATGTGTGTGTGTGTGTGTGTAAAATATCAAAATGGACATCCTTATAACCAGTTCTAATTGCTTTGTGCTTTTATAAAATAATAAATAAACATTGGTTTGGTTTGACTGTTCTAAATTTTGGGGGCCCTATAGTTAAAGGCAGTGCCTTATGTACCAATTTTTTTTCCCTCTTTTCTTTAATCTTTTAATGAGATATGTATATCGTAATGACAGAGTATCTAGAGTATTGGCTTTGTTAAATTTATATATTGTTAAATAGAGCTTTAATACAGCTGAGGCAGTATTCTCAGAATTAAATATATATGGTTAATCAAAAAATTAAAAAGCTATTGATGTGTGTGTACTCTTGTGAAAATAGATAATTTAACATATTCTGATTTCCCCAATTTATATAGTAACTAGAAAAAGTGGTGCTTATTTTATGAATTATTTTATATTCTTTTTTTTGAGTATGAGAGCAGTAGCATGGGAAATGTTTGCTTCCATAATTGGAGATTATCAATCATGTAAAATGTACAAAAAAACTTACTACACTTTTTTTAAACTGCAATATGTTAGTACTTATGTTTACAATTCCTGGCTATGTTTATGCATCAAATTCTTTAATTTTTTCAGTAAGTTGAAATGTTGAAAGAATGGTAACTAGAGATACATGCAAAAAATATTAATGGGTAGCCATTCTTCAGACAGCAACACCAGTGTCATCTGACAATTTAGTATGCATTGTACTGTACTATCTAGACCTTTTCTAAGAAATCTGGGGGAAAATTAGATGATTTCTCAGTAAGTAGGATACCAAAAAAGTTGAAGTGGAATTGTTTTATTCCTAGAGTGTTAATATCATATCAAGTGTGTATTTAATTACATTTTCTGCCACCATTAACATAACTTGAGCTACGAAATATGGCATTAAACCTTATGATGCAAAGTCTTTTCTTTGACATCCATTTAGGGTTAGAACTGATTTTTGCTGCTCCTTCTAACATGTTCAGCTGGAATTTGGCGTATATTTAGGGATAAAGTCAACCAGTAAGACAAGTTTCTCAAACTACCGATTCTGATGTTCTCTTACGCAGTTGTGCATCGGGCCTTCCCCCACCTTTTCTGTACTGGTTAGATCCAGTTTACTTTCTTCTCTTAAGACAGTAACAAATACCTTTGTATGGAATTTTCAGATTCCTGGCATCCTGTCACATGGAGTAGCCTTCATTCTGCAAAAAAAAAAAAAAGACTGATATGGAATTCCAGTAGTTTTCAACCCAGTTACAATTGTATTAGTGTACAATTCCTTTTCATTTCCCCGATAACTTTGGTGAAGGAATTTATGTTACTAGAACTGTTGAGTTATAATTGTTTGGAATTTTGACATAGCCAAAATAAACCCATTTTATCTTGGCATAAACGGACAGATGTGCTGCTGAACCTGAATTGTTGACTTGTGAACCAATGTTGTAAATTTTGAGCCTTTAGATCCCTGTTTGATGGTAAAAAGAGAACAGACTGAGTTTGGTTTGTTTGAGTCACACTATTCACAAATTATATTTGGGTCTATTGAAAATGAAGCCAGGTCAGAAATGTTTAAATTATCTAGTTATTGAAGATTATCTAGACTTTTTTTGACTTCAGGTTTTACCTTGTGTAAGCAGTGTTTTGTAATTCCCTAAAATGCTTTTTTTTTTAACAGTGAAAAATAAAAAGGAGAAATTTCAAAAAGCATTCTTTTATGTCAGCAGGACATTTAGAAGCTATAGTATTCTTAATTAGGCTTGTTAAACATAAAGAATCAATTAATCAATGAAAAGGCTAATGCAGAAGACATGTAGAAGAACTACAGCTGTAAATGTGTGTACATATTCAACGGTATAGGTGAGTGATGCATATAGACTAAACATTCCTGTGAATTACATTGGTAGTGCTGTAGGCATTATCTGGTAATTTGTATGTTAGTGAGAAAACATAATATATCAATTTCCTTTTATATGGATTACTTACAAAGCATTTTTATTTTCTCTTGTAACAGTGGGTTGTTCCAGAGCTTGTCGGACAAGCATTTGCCACATTACTGATGTTGGTTTCAATGCACTGGTTTATCTGTCTCCTCAATTTACCAGTTGCAGTTTGGAATATCTACAGGTGAGAAAATGGAATGCTTTTTTAAAGTATGCTTTTATTTGTGTGTGTGTGTGTATATTAATTAGAGGTGCGCTCATATCTGTTTTTGACAGTCAATTCTGATGCTAGTTACTTTTAACACTATAGGCCTGTACTTTTATTAAAGTGAAAGGAAAGATGATACATTTCCAGCAATAAAAATACAAAAAGGAGACTTTCTTGTTAAATAAGTTGGCACTTAAAACTTAAGTACTGAATAATTTACATGTTTTAATAGTCATATCTATTAATATTAACAGTGATACATTTAATTATGGCTTGAATTTATTTTATGGCAGAGCAGGGGGGATTTGCTCCCATGTAACAACAAATAGGTTTTAAACTAATACACGAGCATATAATTGTAAATTTGTTTTAATATGTGCACTTACTACATTTATTCAGTGAGATTTTCCTTTTAAATTAAAAGTATAATCAATACTATCAAAATTAGAATCCAGACATATAATCAGTAAAACATATAAAAGTAAACACTGAGATTATTCGAGTCTTATTTACAACAACTCTTTACAGCTGAATGTGTTAATCCAGTCACTTCAAGTGTTTGACTACTGTAGTTGATTGCTGCTGAATATTCTAGTGTATGCAGTGTGCATCCCTGTCTTCAGAAGACATTATAATCCTGTGTCCACTGGTTTTGTTTTATTCTCAATACATCTTGCATAGATGAATAGATATTTACAATTGCTTATGTTTGTGAATTCTTCTAGAGTTAAACCACTAACAGGATTGGTTTTCGCTGAATTGGTACGTTGTCCATCAAAATATGTTGTCCATAATAATACTTGAAATTGCTGACTGTATCTTAGACGTTGTAGTATAATTCAGATATATGGAGTACCGATCTGATTTTTGTTTATTTTGAAAGCCTGCTTCCCTTCTTTAGAGCTTTGTGAATGGCAGAATCACAAGAGTCCTGTCATTACACTATCAAAGCATGAACAGAAGCATGCACAGGTCCACAGTATGGCTGTCAAATTAACCAAAAAACAGGCCCACAGTAAGACTTGAATATTCAAATTAAAACAAATATGTTTTCAAATATATCTGAATGTTTTGTAAAACTTCTGAGTACTACATGTACACTTGTAGTGTATCTGCTTTTTCTTTTTGATATTTTTACTTTTGTTTCTTGTGGTACGTCTTTAAAACATGAAGTGCTTTTGGCTTGTGCACTTTTTCTTTAAAGGATACATGTGAAAACAAAACAAAATGATTAACCAGAAAACTACTACGTTAACAATGCAGGACAATATTATATTATACAATGAGCAGTCTATACAATGTAGTTAGTTTTTTGGGGCCAGATTTGATAATTTGCAGGAGAGAATAGCAGTTGAATGCTGCAGGTGCTTAACGAATACCAGTAAACTGAGTCTCTCTCTCTCTCTCTTTTACATTTGCAGCAGCCAAAAATATTGACCCAATAGACCTATACCTAAGATGCAGACTGTATTGAAAGCTGTTAGCTGAAGTAGCGAAAATGAGCAATGATGTTTAAAATGTTAATTGTAAAAACGTTGTAATAACAAAATGCAAGTCAGAAATATGACAGTTATTTGTATTGTGTGTATGCTTAACAGTTATTAGGTTAAACAGCAATAGTCAAAGTCAGAATCTACAGTTCAAGGGTGTAGCGGAATAGTATCAGGAACAAAACAATACTTTGAAGTGCTGCAGAAGTGTTTAAATATCTTTTGTTTTTTTAATATATATATATATATATATATATATATATATATATATATATATATACACACACACACACATATATATATATATATATATATATATATATATATATACACACACATACATACAGTTAGGTCCATAAATATTTGGACAGAGACAACTTTTTTCTAATTTTGGTTCTGTACATTACCAGAATGAATTTTAAATGAAACAACTCAGATGCAGTTGAAGTGCAGACTTTCAGCTTTAATTCAGTGGGTTGAACAACAAGATTGCATAAAAATGTGAGGCAACTAAAGCATTTTTTTAACACAATCTCTTTATTTCAGGGGCTCAAAAGTAATTGGATAAAATTAAATAACTGGAAATAAAATGTTCATTTCTAATATCTGGTTGAAAACCCTTTGCAGGCAATGACAATCTGAAGTCTTGAACTCATGGACATCTCCAGATGCTGGGTTTCCTCCTTTTTAATGCTCTGACAGGCCTTTACGGCAGCGGCTTTCAGTTGCTGTTTGTTTGTGGGCCTTTCTGTCCGAAGTTTAGTCTTCATCAAGTGAAACGCATGCTCAATTGGGTTAAGATCAGGTGACTGACTTGGCCATTCAAGAATTTTTCCCTTCTTTACTTTAATAAACTCCTGGGTTACTTTGGCTGTATGTCTTGGGTCATTGTCCATCTGTATCATGAAACGCCGCCCAATCAATTTGACTGTATTTAGCTGGATTTGAGCAGACAGTATGTCTCTGAACACCTCAGAATTCATTTGGCTGCTTCTGTCCTGTGTCACATCATCAATAAACACTAGTGTCCCAGTGCCACTGGCAGCCATGCACGCCCGAGGCATCACACTGCCTCCACCGTGTTTTACAGATGATGTGGTATGCTTTGGATAATGAGCTGTTCCACACCTTCTCCATACTTTTTTCTTGCCATCATTCTGGTAGAGGTTGATCTTGGTTTCATCTGTCCAAAGAATGTTTTTCCAGAACTGTGCTGGCTTTTTCAGATGTTCTTTAGCAAAGTCCAATCAAGCCTTTCTATTCTTGAGGCTTATGAGTGGCTTGCACCTTGTAGTGCACCCTCTGTATTTACTTTCATTCAGTCTTCTCTTTATGGTAGACTTGGATATCGATACGCCTACCCCCTAGAGAGTGTTGTTCACTTGGTTGGCTGTTGTGAAGGGGTTTCTCTTCACCATGGAAATGATTCTGCGATCATCCACCACATGTTGTCTTCCGTGGACGTCCAGGTCTTTTTGCGTTGCTGAGTTCACCAGTGCTTGCTTTCTTTTTCAGGATGTACCAAACTGTAGATTTTGCCACTCGTAATATTGTAGCAGTTTCTCGGATGGGTTTTTTCTGTTTTTGCAGCTTAAGGATGGCTTCTTTCACCTGCATGGAAAGCTCCTTTAACTGCATGTTGTCTGTTCACAGCAAAATCTTCCACATGCAAGCACCACACCTCAAATCAACTTCAGGCCTTTTGTCTGCTTAATTGATAATGACATAACCCAGGACTTGCCCACACCTGCCCATGAAATAGCCTTTGAGTCAATTGTCCAATTATTTTTGAGCCCCTGAAATGAAGGGATTGTGTTAAGAAAATGCTTTAGTTGCCTCACATTTTTATGCAATCTTTTTGTTCAACCCACTGAATTAAAGCTGAAAGTCTGCACTTCAACTGCATCTGAGTTGTTTCATTTAAAATTCATTGTAATGTGCAGAACCAAAATTAGAAAAAAGTTCTCTGTCCAAATATTTCTGGACCTAAGTATATAGAGCACAAGTGTAGATTAAGGTGTAGAGCAATAGGTGACTATCAGTTTTACTATCCATTCAGAAATATGGATTAGTTGATCTACTACTAGTAAAGTCTCTAGCACACATAAAAAGTGTGGATTCTAGAGTTATATATAACATCACTTTTTCCAAAATTTATTGTGGTGTGATTACTTTTGACTATTATGAGCTGTACTTGTTGCCGATAGAGGCTAAGTTAATGTAAAATAATGTAAAATATATTTCTGTACTGGCATTCCCTTCAGTGCACACATATATGTAATGCATATGATCATGTAGACCTTCCTGTGCATGGATTCATATGTTGAGCCATGATGCAAGATGCAGTGTAAATAATTCACAACAATCATTTTAAGTAAGCTAGCGCACAGAATGTATGTAGTAACGTTTAATACAGATTGATACAGAGATACTGGACAGCCATACTTACTGACCCAGTAAATCTCACATAAATGAATAGATTTTTTTTTTTTTTTTATAAACCAATTTTTGCCTTGCAGGTAACATTTAAGTTTGGCTCAATAGCTCCCTTAAGAGACCACAACTGACATGTAGTATCTGATTTGATAAAGTCCTTGCTTTATTATTCTTTATATAAACACGTCATAGTCACAGACAGCAATCTAACTGAATGATCTCATGATACAATGGACAACAGTGGAGAAGGTGCCAGTCAAATGAAGATTGTAACTGATAAAGTTAAACACATAGCAGCCTGTTATGCCCATTAACGAAAACTAAATTCAAACATTTCCTTAATGAAGAAATAAATATTGCATTAACTAAAACTAAATTAAAAATGAGCAACTGTGTGAAAACTAGAACTAAATGAAAACAAGAAAATTGAAAATAAAAAACTAGTATTTGTAATTTCAATTTTGATTTTCCCCGTTGTAGAAGCGTGCAGTTATCAGTGTAATTTCACTTGTTGAGATATCTTAAAATAAGTCAGCATATACAACTGTTGTTACTCCACTTAAAACCTTAAAATAATAACAAAGACTAATTTTAAATAATCTACCATAGTCTATCTAATGCAGGCATGCAGTTATCAGTGTATTTTTCATATGTTATTTAAAACTTTGCAGTCATAAATTTAGTTTGAAAACTAGAGCCACGGAGGAATAGTCAAGCTCGAATCACCCACCCTACGCTTAAGATTCAGTCAGTATTCAATCTGAGAAAAAGTAGGAGACTTTTTTCTGTTCTAGCATGACTCTGTCACTTTGCACAAAGCCAGGTCTATAGAGACATTTTTTGACAAATGTCAGGAAATCTACAGGCATGCACAGAGCTCTTATCTCAACCTTACTGAGCACCTTTGGAATGAATTGGAACACCAACAGCAAGTCAGGTCTTCTCATTCAACATCAGCACTTGACTTCACAAATGCCCTTTTGACTGAATAAGCACAAATTCCCACAGGCAAACTTCAAAATCTTTTGAAATGCTTTACCAGGAAACGGAAGGCTGTTACAGACACAAAGGAGGGGCTTACTCTATATTAATGTCCATGGTTTTGGAATTAGATATTCATCAAGTTCATACACACTTCAAAAATGCCCTTTCAAATTTAAATGCACACATTTTAAATTGATGTATCCTTACTATTTTAATAATCAAATCTGGCTGTCAGTGCAGTAAGTGAATTTCACTTGGTAAGTTGTCTTAAAATAAGTCAGCATATACAACTGTTGTTACTCCACTTTAAACCTTAAAATAAGACTGACATGGACTCATTTTAAATAATCTACCATAGTCCATTTAATATAACAACAGACCAGTTATTACTTTAAACAGGTTAAATTTGAACATCGTACTACGTAAAATAAGGTTTTGGGCAATCATACTGCCACATGCTCTTAAAATAAGGAAACATGACACACCTTTCAAATTGCTCTTTATTCTCAAAAGGATTGTCAAATTTTTAGCAATTTCTTTACTACAGTTTTGTACTTTTAGAAACCAATTATAAACATTATTTTCCTAATGTAAACAGACCATGGAATTTTGATCACGTACTTACTTTTAACAACCAGTGTTTTAACAGGCCAGAAATTTAGGTGTGTTGTTTTTCATTTTCCTCACCCAAAACGCCGCAGAGACTAAAATGAAATAAACTTTTTAAAGTAAAATCAATGATTTACTACAAAATTTACTAAATAAAAATTA
Source organism: Polypterus bichir lapradei (assembly GCA_026402145.1). NCBI lineage: Eukaryota > Metazoa > Chordata > Cladistia > Polypteriformes > Polypteridae > Polypterus > Polypterus bichir. The sequence goes on along the minus strand of JANRMT010062791.1, from coordinate 3,233,726 downwards.
TTGTGCGAACCAGTAACAAATAATCAACTCTTTACTAAACACTTTCCATTCAGCCATTGCTTTTTTATAAGAAGGTGTAAGGTTACATTCATGAATACTGTCTTTCAGTACCTCATTCTGGATGACATATAACAAAGTAGCAATACATTTTGGGTATGTAAGGTGGAAAGTGTAGTAACATGCCATCAGAATGAGTGGAGCCTCATTGATCAATTCCTTAGGTCAGCTGCATTGTACCAATAGCCAGAAGAAGGTTAGTGGAGGCCATGATGATATGAGTATTAGTGATTGGCCGTCTTTGAAGAAAGAAACTGCGGTCCTCAGATGACTGAGAGAAACGCAACAGAGATGTGACAGATGTAAGGCATGTCAAGTTAAAATTCACCTTATTTGACAATAACTGGAATTTGCCTCAAGTGCCTCACTTGTTAGTCTGAGATTTTAGGTAGGCCAGTTGAGGAGGGAAATATTGAAGGCAGAGCCTTTAGCAAAGCAATGGATTGTTCCTCTGAAAGACGAACACTGATTATATCACATGCATTTTAAATGCTTCTAGATTAGAAAAAATAGCTACTTCCATTTCTGATTGTAAAAAGTACTGTGCCTTTTGTTAAGACCAGCTATAACTTAAGCCCTTCCATTCACCTTACTAGGGTGCATACTTTTATTTACGTAAGTAAACATTGGTCAACAAACAATAAATGAATTTCTCAAAATCCACCTGAAAATGGTTCAGTCAGTAAGCCATCTTTCCACCCACAGATTTATTTATTTTCATCTAATTTAATTTGTTAAACTTACATTGTAGTTTTAGCTGTGCACCAGGGACTTGGGACTTGAAACTTAATTTCAGTTTAGTTGAAACCCTAAACACACATTATTCTTATCTTTATCTAGAGCCAATGGTGTCTTTAGTGACCTATTCCTTAGCCCATAGAACAGGGCACTTTAATAATAGCTTTCTCATTAGGTTTTGATTTAATCAGAGAACTACTTATTATCTCCTTTTAGCATTTACCACAGTTTATCCATGATCTGAGTATCAAAAATGAAGATAACTATTTATACAACAAAAACTGCAAAAACACACGGACTCCTATTCGACTTAAAATATGGACAAGCAGGCAGAAAATGTGGTATGCAGATGAATACTCCAGCTTCCCATGTACTTCTCAATGCTCATGCACTGGGAAACACTGGATATATAAATTTAGGGGAACTGATTTACTCTGTGGCCGAGTTGTTTTAAAAGTAGCCAGAAACTAAAATATTTTTAAAGCTTTGTTTAGTTTTTCTGACAGAAGGAGCTGACGTTACTTATCAAGAGGTTGTAAAAATGAATAGCTCACATGCTTGTGGTTTCTGAACAGGGATATGCTTCAACAATTTTCATAGCCTTTCCTTCTTCTTTGAATGGGCTTGAGCTTATAAAGGCCCTTCTTGATTCAAACTCAAATCCCAAGAGATGAGCCACATCATCCTGATTTAGTCTAGGTTTCTTCCACATCTCCTGAAGGACTTTGTAGTGCCTTACTTACACTTTCCGGAAGTCATGGCCTAGCACTAAGTAAATTGCAAAAATATTCAAATATAGATTACCAGCTTACCCCTAAAGATGATTCACACAAAGGCTGAGAGATCTTTTCAACTTTTGCCGTCATCACAATCTAGCTTTGCATTGGCTTCCTAGAAGGCATCACAGATTACAATCAAATGAATGAATCCGAATCATAGTCAGTGTCTTGAATAGTTGCTTTAATCTCTAGGCAATGTCTTTTATACAAGTGGTTTCTGCTGATGGGTTCTTCGACTTCTGTGGTGTGTTGACATTCTGCATTCTTTTAATGAGTTGATGGAAAATTATTTCCTGTGGTGTAAAAGTAAACATTAGGACTGATCGTCATGTGAAAACACTTAAAGACGTTACAGAAAATCCAGTATTAGATGTCAAAGATGTGTATATTCATAATTTTTAACAGAAATGCTTAATTTATCTGATCGTCTATTACAAACAAGTTACTTGTACATTTAAAAAGTCTCAAACATACCCGTGGCTGTTTAGTGTTATCCTTATCTTTCAGCATTGAAAAGTATTGTATTGACCTTTTTGCCATAGCAACCAGCTTTTCATGTATGGGATTTCGTGCATTTTCCCTCTCCTGCATTTTATTAGCTCGAAGAATTGAAATCATGCTCATCATTGTGTTTTTTATTAAGCGGCACCTGAGCTTTTTGGACATACAACACTCGTTAGCCCTGCTGCAGGTCAAAATAGCACTTGCAAATTAGCTCCAACTCTATATCAGTATAAAGAACATAATCAGGACTACTTATTTTTTTAAGATTTTCCTTAGGAGTCATTTGTGGTGTAGGTGCCCAGGACTGACTCATCTTTTTTTGCAGGTTTCAAAGCAACTACTGAAGTTCAGCATTAAAAAACAAGACTGTCAAATCCAAGAATCATTTTGATATAGAAAATCTGAACAGTATATAATTTTTAGCCACCTACAATATACATTTTTACACTTTTTTTTTTAGCAGTCTAAACAAATGTTGATTAAATTTTTTTAATGACAAACTTGGGGGAAAGATGAGCTTTTACAAATCTAATTAATTATTTTTGGATTGTATATTTATACAAGTTTTGCAACTGTTCATTGTAGCATAATAGATAATGTTGTAGATGGCTTGAACTAAAACAAATTTAAATGTAATTTTTCACAGAATAATGTTTAACTCAATATGATTCATGTCCCCACAACATCCCTACAATGTAGAAATTATTAAATTGTTAGGACATTTGGCAGTCCTTGTACATGTCGTCAAAGCTGCAATTAAACTATGCATTTACATATGGAATTATCATTGACTTTAAGAATGCCCATTCCAACCAAACCTTTTATTAATTAATTTGCAAAAACAATTTATGTTTAGATGAACAGCATCCCAAATGGCCTTTCATTTTTTTAAAGTTCTCTGGTCCAGGGAGAAGGTCCCGCAAATCTTCACTCATTAAAGAGCTAAATATCAGCAATATTTGTAGCTATAATGCGAGGGAGAAATGTGTTTACCCTAAGTATGTTTCTAAAATATGTAACATTGCATTGCAGTAATAGTTTATTATGCAAATTGTATTAAAAATGGTGCTTTTGTTAGACAACATTTTAACCTAAATTTAATTTATGATGAGCTCATAATGGCGAGTCACATGTAATATTAAAAAAGGTATTAATTTGATTTGCCTACCAAGGTTATTATAGATTTGCCTTTTTATATTAGTTTTTATTTCTATGTTTTTTTTTTTTTCTAACCTTTTCTAAACTAGGAAATTCAGTTTTGTTTTAGTTTTCCTTCTTCATTTATTAATGAGCAGAGTAAGAGTAGGTAATAGGTGTATGGATGGGCACAAAACCAAAGAGACAGCATCAGAGATTAAGAACAATATATACTTTATCAAAACCTGTTTATCCAGAGTAGGATTGGAGGAAACCTGGACCCTACCCCAGCAGGTTTGGATGCAAGGCAGGAAAACTCCCTGGTATGCAATATGTATCATATGGCTGATGTTAAGAACAAAAAGAATATGATATTTCAGCTATCTATTTTGAGAGAGGAAGAAACATTGAAAAAAGGGGGACAAATATTTTAAAATATCAGGTATTTTGAGTTGTGAATATGAACTAAAAAAAGATAAATTAATAAATATAGAATAAGACGTTGCCAACTCAGGAAATTTATAAAGTTTGTATCGCTTCGTTGTTAAACAATGTTTTTAATGCAAAAATGATTGGTCAATAACAATATGCTGATCTTGTAAGATGACCTAGTCAGTCTCTTGATCAGTGTTGTTTTTATTTTCAAAAACCGGGAGTGGTCTCCCCTAGACTGTCTTGTATCCTCAGAAATGGGAATGGATGTTTGAGGAGTAAACCGCAAGACATTATATTTTTATATTATGTACATTAAAGAACAATCAACAACAAATCAAATGAATAATATATTGAACAATTATTATAAATGTAATGTTGAATAACTCAGACTCTGCAGCTGCATGAATTAAAAAAAAAAAAAAATAATGTTCAGGTAGCGTACCACTTCCAGTTGATGGATTTGGCCCAAATGTTAATATAGATCAGCAATTTTGGTGTAACAACCACATGCCGAATTTCATCCATCAATCTTGTTGTGTTTTTGATTTATCGTGTTTACATACAGTTTTTTTGGAATTATCTGTGTATTTTTGTCTCGGAGAGTTCTCTAACATCAAGATTCGTCAGAATCTCGAGGTCAAATTTTTTCATGATTACTATACTTTCTCTATACTTCATTTTTCCTTGTGCGAAGTGGCAGGTGAATTATTGTCAACAAAAAGCAGTCACCTGAGAAATTAACTAAAACATTACTCACTCATGATTTTTCTGTCCATATGGTAAAGGTTTTGTTGACCAGCACATTCTGATTTCATCCATTTTAATTACATCTTGATATACAACAAGCACAAAGAAAGGTGGTGCGTAAATCGTATGAGGGGCCAAACAGGCCATAAATCATATTTTTGTATAAAAACTATTGGTTTACATGTGAACACTATTGGTTTATGAATAATTACTATCGGTTTGCGAGTGTACAATACTGGTTTCTTTCATATGAACTATATTTTTTGTATCCATTTATTATCAATTTGTGAGTCAGCTATATTTGTTTATATGTGCATAGCACTGATTTGCATATGAACTATATTGATTTGCATGTATATATCACTGGTTCCAGTACATTTGTTATTGGTTTGTAAGTGAACTGCATTGGTTTGCGTATGAACTTTATTGGCTTGCGTTCTGTGTCGGTCTAACAATGGATTTCTGTGTGGATTACATTGATTTCATACGTGTCTTACACTGGTTTCATGTGGGTAACCTGTCGGTTTTGCGCTTGAACTCTATTGGTTATGTGTGTACAAGGTCGGTTTCTCGTGCGAAACATACTGGTTATGTGTATGCACTTTATCGCAACTTTGTCTATGAACTCTATCCGTTCTGCATGCAAACTATATTGGTTGTTGAAGTAATCTTTGGCAGCAATGGGAGGGGCAATAAAGAGGAATTCAAGGGCCAGTAGTGTCATAGAGCGTGAAGAGAAGTGGACAGGAGATCGATCTGCATTAAAACAGTGCAGTATTTTCTTTTTCACACAATACGCTTGTGAAAGGACTTGGTGGTAATTATTACTGTTTAACAGAATCTACCCTAGTCTGTAATAAACACAAGGCTGAACTTAGGTGTGTATTTGGCCATCATCTTATTTTCTTCCAGGTCCATGTTTTGCTTGCAACTAGCCACTGTATTTTTTCACACAACTTTTGAATCCAATTATTAATTCTAAAAGGCAAGATATTCTACATTTACAACTGATGCCTTTATCCAACATACAACATTGGCTACATTTCTTCTGCCTAGTGCCCCCTACACCACACAGGCAGGTGAAGTGATTTGCCCATGGTCACGCAGTGTCAGTATCAGGACTTGAACCTATAAACTCTGGGTTTAAAAGTGCAAAGTCTTTACCACCATGCCACAATGCTTGCACTTCAACAATGTGTATATTAATTGGCATAATATAAATTGGTCCAGGACAGATTCCTTTGTTAAAGTTCAAGTCCAAAATCGTGAATATTTTTTCAAATGATGGATCAGTTTGCAGATTAATGTACACACTGTAGAATATTTTGCCTAGATGTTAACACAGAAGAAGAAGAAGTTGTTCTGTGAATAAGTAGCGGACTGCAAGCATATATGTAGCTAGGAGTGAATAAAAAGCCAGCTGAATTTGTACCTAACTTTAGTCCCATGATCATTTCAGATGTTAAAAATAATTACCACCAAGCCCTTTCACAGATATACAGTGGTAAGCAATAGTATTAAATTCCTTTGAAAGTCATCATAATTTTCTTTAAGACAAAAGATTTGTACACATTTATTCATTCAGTATTTTTTCTTATGCTATAACAAAACATTTCTAAAGTCAAAATAAACCATTTTCTGCAGACATTTAACTGAATAATAACTCCAAAGTTACTGTTTACATAAGTATTTAATCCTCTTTGCTTTGGAAGCTCCAGGTTTACACCAATGACAAATTAATTACAAAGGTGACAGTCATTTGACAGTCATAATTAAACATAATGAGGTGCTACTTGTGAGTCCTATTTATCTCTCTGGATATAAAAAGCCCCCTTTGTAAGGGCCGTAGTCTTTGTTGGACAGTCACTGCAAAAATGAAGACAAAGGAGCATTCTACTAATGTGAGAAACAAAGTTATTGAGATGCACAAGATAGCAGGAAATGACTATAAAAATATTAAAGAGTTTGAATATCCCATTGCGCACTGTTGGATCCATCATCAGAAGAAGTGGAAGATTCATCACAGCACCCAGACTTACTAAAACAGGCTGTCCCTCAAAAGTAAATAAACATCAGGGAGGCAGCTAGAATTCCAACCATTGCACTCAGATACCTGCAATGCTCTTTGGCTGAAACTGGGGTGAAGGTGCAGGGGTCCACAATTTCAAGAGCTCTCCATAAACAGACCTCTACAGGAGGGCAGCAAGAAAGAAGCCATTCTTTAAGAAGGTCCACATAGAAGCATGTATGGCAATTTACCACAAAGCATGAGAGATCCAATTAAGATGTGGGAGAAGGCTTCATGGTCAGTTGAAACCAAAATAGAGCTTTCTGGCCAGACTTCAAAGAGGTATGTGTGGCGTATAATGAACACTGCCCATGCCTCAAGAAACGCCATACCTATGGTGAAATATGGTGGTGGCAGCATCATGGTCTGGAGATGTTTTTCATGTACTGGGACTGAGAATGTTGTCAGAGTTGAATGGACAATGGATGGGCACAAACACCGCACAATACTGCAAGTTAACTTATTAACTGCTTTGAATCTAAAGCTTGGGAGAAGATTCATCTTTCACCATGACAATGACATTAAGCATTAGGCCAAAGTGACACTGGGATAGCTCAAAAACAGAAGGATGCAGTGATCTTAATCCTGTTGAGAATATGTGGCACTATTTGAAAGCTGCTGATCATGGGTGCCATCCCACCAACATAGAAGGTCTCTAGAAATCGTGACAAGATGAATGGGGAAGAATCACTCCTGAACAATGTGCAGAACTGGGGCATACTTACATACCCCAAAACAGCGAAGACTATACTGCAGCAAACGGGTTCTCGACAAAGTATGAATGTGTTGGGCTTGAAAACTTAATGCAAACACTCAGTTTGGAGTTTTCTTTCTTTAGTTAAATATCTACAGAAAATGGTTTATTTGGACTTTGGAAATGTATTGTTACAGCACAAGATTTCAAAAAGACTGAATAAATAGACATGGATGAATCTTTTGTCATGCAGAAAATTATGATGACTTTTAAAGGGATTGAATACTTTTGCACATCACTGGATGTTTGTGAAAGGGCTTGGTGGTAATTAATTTTACTAGTATTTTCCCTTAATTCTGAAATGATCACAGGACTGAAGTTAGGTACGCATTCGGCTGTTTTTTTATTCACTCCTAGCTACATCCAGTATACAGTATATATAGCTTACAGTCAGCTACTTAGTCACGCAGCTTTTGCAAACCAGCTTCGTATTCTATTATAACAGCAAGGCAAAATATTCAGTGTGTATATTAATCGGCATCATTACAAACCAATCCATTATCTGAAAAAATAAAAAATTCCACATTTTGGTCCAGTATGGGTCAAAAACGTTAAACTCAACTTTAATTTAACAAAGGAACCTGTCTTGTTACAAAACTGTGAGTATGAAGGTGGTTCAATACGATTTAACCTTCATAGTGCCCATTAAATATCACAGTAAATCTCATTTATCTAATATTGGGAGTGTGAATACTTTCTCAGTCTCATCCAGGTACCCACACTGGGCAGGACAAAACTCTGCTGCATCTTAAAAACACATCTGTCTTGTCACAAAACTGTGAAAGGTAAGGTGGCCTAATATGATGTGACTCGCCAATGCAGGTCCTAAATGTGGAATATTTAGCTTTTCAAAGAATGGACACGTTTATTTTATGTCAAATAATATACACGTTGTAGATATGCCAGCATTGGGACATTTAGGTTAGGGCTTTGCACTTTCAACCCTACATTTGGGGGTTCAAGTCCAGATCCTGATACTGTGTGACCATGAGCAAGTCACTTCACCTGTCTGTACGGCACGGTGCGGGGGCGTTAGGCAAAACAAATGCAACCAGTAGTATCTAAATATTGCATGTTGGATAAAGGCATTACTCGTAAATGTAGAATATTTAGCCTTTAGAATAAGTAAGTGGTTTCCAAAAGCTGTGTGAAAAAGTACGGTCACGGGTTGCAAGAGAGCATGTAGCTGAGAGCAAATAAGAAGATGGCTGAATATGTACCTTACTTAATCCTTGTGTTCATTATAAACTCAAAGGTAGATTCTGTTAAATAGTAATACTATAAAGGCCTTTTCCAAACGTATTGTGTGGAAAAAAATATTGCGCTGTTTAAACCCAGATCGGCCTCCTGTCCGCTTCTCTTCATGCTCCTTGATTCTACCAGCCCTTGAGTTCCTGTTACTTGCCCCTCCCATTTCTGCTGAAGATCACATGAACAACCAATATAGTTTGCACGCAGAACCGATATACAGTGGTGTGAAAAACTATTTGCCCCCTTCCTGATTTCTTATTCTTTTGCATATTTGTCACACAAAATGTTTCTGATCATCAAACACATTTAACCATTAGTCAAATATAACACAAGTAAACACAAAATGCAGTTTTTAAATGATGGCTTTTATTATTTAGGGGGAAAAAAAATCCAAACCTACATGGCCCTGTGTGAAAAAGTAATTGCCCCCTGAACCTAATAACTGGTTGGGCCACCCTTAGCAGCAATAACTGCAATCAAGCGTTTGCGATAACTTGCAATGAGTCTTTTACAGCGCTCTGGAGGAATTTTGGCCCACTCATCTTTGCAGAATTGTTGTAATTCAGCTTTATTTGAGGGTTTTCTAGCATGAACCGCCTTTTTAAGGTCATGCCATAGCATCTCAATTGGATTCAGGTCAGGACTTTGACTAGGCCACTCCAAAGTCTTCATTTTGTTTTTCTTCAGCCATTCAGAGGTGGATTTGCTGGTGTGTTTTGGGTCATTGTCCTGTTGCAGCACCCAAGATCGCTTCAGCTTGAGTTGACGAACAGATGGCCGGACATTCTCCTTCAGGATTTTTTGGTAGACAGTAGAATTCATGGTTCCATCTATCACAGCAAGCCTTCCAGGTCCTGAAGCAGCAAAACAACCCCAGACCATCACACTACCACCACCATATTTTACTGTTGGCATGATGTTCTTTTTCTGAAATGCTGTGTTCCTTTTACGCCAGATGTAACGGGACATTTGCCTTCCAAAAAGTTCAACTTTTGTCTCATCAGTCCACAAGGTATTTTCCCAAAAGTCTTGGCAATCATTGAGATGTTTCTTAGCAAAATTGAGACGAGCCCTAATGTTCTTTTTGCTTAACAGTGGTTTGCGTCTTGGAAATCTGCCATGCAGGCCGTTTTTGCCCAGTCTCTTTCTTATGGTGGAGTCGTGAACACTGACCTTAATTGAGGCAAGTGAGGCCTGCAGTTCTTTAGACGTTGTCCTGGGGTCTTTTGTGACCTCTCGGATGAGTCGTCTCTGCGCTCTTGGGGTAATTTTGGTCGGCCGACCACTCCTGGGAAGGTTCACCACTGTTCCATGTTTTTGCCATTTGTGGATAATGGCTCTCACTGTGGTTTGCTGGAGTCCCAAAGCTTTAGAAATGGCTTTATAACCTTTACCAGACTGATAGATCTCAATTACTTCTGTTCTCATTTGTTCCTGAATTTCTTTGGATCTTGGCATGATGTCTAGCTTTTGAGGTGCTTTTGGTCTACTTCTCTGTGTCAGGCAGCTCCCATTTAAGTGATTTCTTGATTGAAACAGGTGTGGCAGTAATCAGGCCTGGGGGTGGCTACGGAAATTGAACTCAGGTGTGATACACCACAGTTAGGTTATTTTTTAACAAGGGGGCAATTACTTTTTCACACAGGGCCATGTAGGTTTGGATTTTTTTTCTCCCTAAATAATAAAAACCATCATTTAAAAACTGCATTTTGTGTTTACTTGTGTTATATTTGACTAATGGTTACATGTGTTTGATGATCAGAAACATTTTGTGTGACAAACATGCAAAAGAATAAGAAATCAGGAAGGGGGCAAATAGTTTTTCACACCACTGTAGTTCATACACAAAGTTGTGATAGGGTGCATACGCATGCCCAGTATGTTTCGCATGAGAAACCAACATAGTACAGACATACAACAAATAGAGTTCAAGCGCAAAACTAATATATTACCAACATGAAACCAATATAGTGCATACACAAATCTATTGTTAGACTGACACAGAATGCAAGCCAATAAAGTTCATACGCAAACAGTTAACATACGAGTGTAAAACGATGCAGTTCACCCACAAACCAAGAACAAACATACTGGAACCAGTGATATACACATGCAAATCAATATAGTTCATATGCAAACCAGTGCTAAGCATATACAAACAGATATAGTTCATGCACAAACTGATAATATACGGAACACGAACCAATATAGTTCATATGAATGAAACCGGTATTATATACATGCAAACCATATATAAGTATGCAAGCAAACCAATAATAAATATTTATAAACCAATAGTGTTCACATGTAAACCAATAGATTATGCACAGAAATATGATTTATAACCTGTTTGGCCCCTCATAAAATCACATTCTATTTCCCACGCTTTACACGGCCATATTCAGCTTGCTCTGTCACCTCAAATGCTGTGTGAACACCCACCCTCCACCACCAGCCGCCGTTCACTGGATAAATATATGCAGGCGGCTCGTGGTGGATGATTTTCTGTTTTAGAGTTAAAAGTTACAAGGGTTAAAGACTAACAGCAAGAATATTCATTCAAAAATGAAAACTAAAAATATTTTTAGTAATTTATTATTTTATTTCAGTTAGTCTTTCCAACTACTTTAATAGTGTTGTTTAGTTTTTCATTTCTGTTTTGTTAATTTTATTTCAGTTTACGAAAATGTTTTTTTAATAATAGTTTCGGTTTTGATTTTAGTTTTCGTTAACTATTTTAGTTTTCGTAAACTATAATAACCTTGTTCCCACCTTCTAAAATTGCTATAGTTGTCTTGTTTTATCTTTCTGTTTTACCAGGGCAAAACAAACTGGATGGTACACAATGTTTAAGTTTACTAAAGACTAATATAAAATGTTAACATTAACAGAAACAGCCTAACAGTTGCCTAATGCTGCAAGCACATTACTACCAAATTTTTGTTTCCTCTCTCCATCTGCATGACCACTAATCTTCGCAACACCACTGGAAGGACTGCATTTTCTAGCTTTTAAACAAGAACACTGTGCAAATACCAAAACAAACACCAACTTTTAATATCGGCTTATATTGTATATCTTTGTCCTAACATTAGCTACGACGATATAGTAAAATTATTTGCAAAATTTTAAAAATGATGGCACACACATTTTGCCTCAGTATTTCATTAACGACATGTATAGCAACAGCTTTGATTTGCCAAAATAGCTTGTACATAATTTAGTGTAGTGAATTATAAAGAATTGACTATCAAGAATAAAAATAGTAAGTGGATAACAAGAAATTTAAACAGAGTAATGTGGAGATTACTAATGTGCTTTAGCATAACTTTAATACTCTTCAAACATCATAAAATGTCACTGTCTGACTTATATTTGATCATTATTACATGAGAAATCTATGCCACACAATTCAGCGGAAAATGCTGATTTCTAAACGTTTTAATGGGAATTTAACAAAATATTCAGTAAGACATTAATACAAAACTTGGCTAATTTTATTTTTCAAGTTCACATGGTTCTGATGTGATTTCTGACATGTTTTGCAACCACTTTTACTATGGTGCTATAACAAGTTAAGACTATGTGCTAGGTTGGAAATGTATTATTTCTTAAAGGGTGCTTTTATATTATTTACATACCTGGTATCTAATATTCCATGTAACTAAACTGAATTAATTATCTTAAATGTTATCTTAAATGTTTATTGTACAGGTAGTCCCCAGGTTACGGGCATTCGACCTACGACATACGAACGGGGCCGCAGCTGTGACGCGTGTGCCTCAGTAACTGCCGCTCCATCATCTTCGGTCTGGGGATGCTGCAAGAGGTGGCTGGAGGGGGGCGATTTTGCTGCTCGCGCAGTGTAGTGTCCCTCAGGCGGCTCCCGGCGGCAAGCGGTTTCACTGCCTGCCCACCACACACAGCTGCCCCATTCGTTCTAGGTGGGCAGCTGGTAATGCTGCAAGCAGTGACCCGGTTGTTGCTGAACGGAGGCCATTGAGTGTGAACGGGGCGGCGGGGGGTAGCATTGTAGTGTGCCTCGGATGGCTGCGTGTTGAATGGGGGCGGTGGTGTTGCAGACACAGGCAGCATGCTGTAGTGGAGGTGACTGTGAGGTGGGCTGGTGATGAACCGCCCGTCGCTGCCACCATTCATTCTCAATATCAAGCCTGCTTGTACTGTTATGCACATAGCAGGAAGTTGTCTCTTGTCAGTACAGGATGGCCCAGATCTAATTATGCAGATCCAGATTGTCTGGATGACTTTGATTTATGCAGGGACGATTCCAGTTTGGCGCGAAGACGATTCTTCGTGTCTTCAGTTCGCACACTTCTCGATGGTCCGGGATTTTTCGGCTGATTTTCTGTGTAATAAACTGAATAAGTTATAGCGTAATGAAAATTGCATAATTATATCTGGCCCACCCTATACATCAGACGTGCTGAGGACGGGTGCCTTCTTGCTGTGATAGCTGTACAGTGCTGTGCAGAAGAGCTCATCTTAACCTTTTGTCTTCACCCTTCAAGAATGTCTCTGAAACACAAATCTGATGCAAGTGCTGGTGATATAGTAAAGATAGTAAAAACCATCACCATTAAAAATAAAGTAGAAATAATAAAAAGGTCAGAAAGAGGTGAAACTCCATTCATTGGCAGAGCACTTGGTTACAGTCGGTCAACAATAGCATTTATTAAAATGTACCTGTTCCGAATTACATACAAATTCAACTTAAGTACAAACCTACAGTCCCTATCTCGTATGTAACCCGGGGACTGCCTGTACTTTCGTTCACTTCTTTGCCATTGAATGTGAACCCAACTTCCGCATATGTGATTCAGCAGTTCCTGCTTGCTACTGAAATTGGGGAAAATATTTTTAAACAAGGGCAGTACAAGTTACTACTCTTGAGTAATACTCTACTGTTGAGTATTTATTTTTTTAATGCTAATGTTTTAAATAATAATAATATGCTTGTTATTCAAGTGCAGCTGTATAATTTTATGGTATTGTCTTTTATCAAGCTCCAAATTAGAAAACATGAGAAACTAATTGAATTTTGTTGCTGTACTAATCATCTGTAACATACCTAGTAATATTTAATAATGGGCTGGAGCAGTGTTATATGCCTAGTATTCGAGTCGTTGATTTTTAGATCACTTCTTAGAGTGAGCATGCTATTACATGCTCAAAACCCAGAGTTTCACATTACGTGTGGGATAAATGGCTGTGCCACTGATTATTAAATATACAACACTTTGTGTTTTAGAAAAAAAAAACATTGTTTTTTAGCCAGTGGTCACCCGCCAAGACACTTAACTTCAAGATATAGGTATCAGGATAGGCTGTATGAACAGAACCTTGCTGTAGATGATGAACAGATGCCATAGTTTGAGAAAATGTGCTACGGTACATTTATTTTACACAATGGTGCTGACAAATTAGTTATTTTAAAGACAGAGACAGAACTGAAATTTTAACGCCATTATTGTTACATTCTGAGGAGCTTGAATGCCGCACAGTTTGCTCTTAACAACTGTGAGAGATGATACCTATCTCAGGTTTTGCACAATACATTTTTATTTGGTTTTAATCTATACTAATAAAAGGCAAAGCCCTCACTGACTCACTCACTCACTCACTCACTCACTCACTCACTCACTGACTGACTCATCACTAATTCTACAACTTCCTGTGTAAATAGAAGGCTGAAATTTGGCAGGCTTATTCCTTACAGCTCACTTACAAAAGTTAAGCAGGTTTCATTTCGAAATTCTACACGTAACGGTCATAACGGTCGATAACGGTCGACAACGTCCGCCATGTTGAACTTTCTTATTTATGGCACCATCTTCACGAAATTTGGTAGGCGGCTTCCCTGCGCTAACCGAAACCGATGTATGTACTTATTTCGATGGTATGACGCCACTGTCGGCCGCCATATTGAACTTTCCAACGTCACTAATTTTCACAATGTCCGCCATGTTGAACTTTCTTATTCATGGCCCCATCTTCACGAAATTTGGTAGGCGGCTCCCCTGCGCTAACCGAAACCAATGTACATACTTATTTCAGTGGTATGACGCCACTGTCAGCCGCCATATTGAACTTTACAATGTCACTAATTCTCCAACTTCCCGTGTAGGTAGAACGCTGAAATTTGGCAGGCTCATTCCTTACAGCTTACTTACAAAAGTTAAGCAGGTTTCATTTCAAAATTCTACACATAACGGTCGATAACGGTCAACAACGTCCGCCATGTTGAACTTTCTTATTTATGGCCCCATCTTCACGAAATTTGGTAGGCGGCTTCCCTGTGCTAACCGAAACCGATGTACATACTTATTTCGATGGTATGACCCCACTGTCGACCACCATATTGAACTTTCCAACGTCATTAATTTTCCAACTTCCCGTGTAGGTAGAAGGCTGACCCCATCTTCAAGAAATTTGGTAGGTGGCTTCCCTATGTTAACCAAAACTGATGTACGTACTTATTTCGGTGGTATGACGCCACTGTCGGCCGCCATATGGAATTATCCAAACATCACTAATTTTCCAACTTCCCGTGTAGGTAGAAGGCTGAAATTTGGCAGGGTCATTTCTTACAGCTTACTTACAAAAGTTAAGCAGGTTTCATTTCGAAATTCTATGCGTAACGGTCATAACAATCAACAGCGTCCGCCATCTTGAACTTTCTTATTCATGGCCCCATCTTAACGAAATTTGGTAGGCGGCTTCCCTGCGTTAACCGAAACCAATGTACGAACTTATTTCGGTGGTGTGACGCCACTGTCAGCTGCCATATGGAACTTTCCAACGTCACTAATCCTCCAACTTCCCGTGTAGGTAGAAGGCTGAAATTTGGTACTTATTTCAGTGATATGATGCCACTGTCGGCCGTCATATTGAACTTTTCAATGGTCTTTGTTACTTATGGGCCCATCTTCAAGAAATTTGGTACACGGGTTCCCAACGCTAACTGAATCCTACTTACGTACATATATATACGTCCATAGCCTGCAGCTCAGTCACCGTGTGAGGCGGTGTTGGGTCCCCCATCCCAACGCCTCCCACGTTGTTGGCTGCCTGCCTATATAAGGCCGTCTGTCGCTCCAGTCTCTACATTCCCTTCCTTGCTTCGCCACGGTATTCACGTCTCCCTGCTGATAACTACAGCCTTTTTATTTAATCCACGGCTTCTCCGCTGTTTTATTGTTCATTTATTACGATTATAGTTATTGTGTAGGTATTTTAGACTTACTTTACATTGTTCAGGTACCCATTTCCTTTATCATTCCAACCGTACCACCATTAACATGTCTATCGAGGTGATCACCATCGATCAAAGATCTGTCTCTTACCAAGTGGTTTCCATGCCCGGAGATGGCACCTGCCTTTTCCATTCTCTTTGTTACATATTGCACGGCCATATCAGGCTCACTCTTGATATCCGGAGGAACATTGTGTCTTATGTATTGAATGACTGGGACAGGTTCAAGGTGTGGACTGATGACGGTACAGGAGATAATTATACTACACAGGAGCACTAGAAGAGTGAAATGCTTAAGTGTACCGAAATGGCCAAATATTTTACACCTTTGGACAACCGCCAGTGCCTCTTAAACATCTTAGATTCACAGGTGACGATTTCAGTAGTGGACACTTTGATGTTTAGAAATGTTTAAACTCTCAAAAGCTGGATGTGAAGTTATCAATCAAACTGGTTGTATACTTACAACGCTTGACAGATGCCGAATGTCTCTTCAACACAAGTCCTACAAATAGTGTCGTAATTGAAACAAACCTTGAAACTCAAACCGATTATGACAGCAGCAATCCAAGCTGTGAGATTTGAAACAAGATTACTGTTCACATGGCCAACTGTACGTTGCATGCTCAAGAGTAAGCTCAGCGCACAGCTACAGCTTGGTCATATTACAACTGGAGGGCCGAACTGACAACGTGGCATACGAAGAGATCCTTAATAAATAATTATTGGTATATTTTCCCTCAGTTTTAAAAAGGTTTAATTGTCTTCTTAATAAAAATTTTAAGGCAGTACTTCGCCGCTGCGAAGCACGGGTATTTTGCTAGTCTATACTAATAAAAGGCAAAGCCCTCACTGACTCACTCACTCACTCACTCACTGACTCATCACTAATTCTCCAACTTCCCGTGTGGGTGGAAGGCTGAAATTTGGCAGGTTCATTCCTTACAGCTTCCTTACAAAAGTTGGGCAGGTTTCATTTCGAAATTCTACGCGTAATGGTCATAACTGGAAGCTGTTTTTCTCCATTTACTGTAATGGAGATGAGCTTGAAAGCCGTGGGGGGCGGGGTTTCGTGTGACATCATCACGCCTCCCACGTAATCACGCAGTACGTAGAAAACCAGGAAGAGCCCCAAAAAGCGCTGAAGAAAACATGCATTATATAATTGAGAAGGCAGCGAAAAAATAAGAAGCGAGCGAGTCACATATACAACCATATTCATGAGTTCTGCTACTTCGGAAACAAAGCACGATGTAAACCTAAACTTTAAATTAAGTTCATAGACAGGCTGCCGCTGGCGTTTGTAATTTAGTGCCTGCCCATATAAGGCCGTCCGTCAGCGGCAATCCAATAGAAACACTGCCACTAAATATTCACTGGTGAAGGACTGTGCTTATGCAGAGGAAGATGAGATGGTCAGGGTGGTGTTTAGCACAAACTCAGCGAAACTGCGAGAGAAAGTTTTAAGTGCCGGGACTTAGGTAACATTAGATACAGCCATGGACATAGCACGACATGGCACCAGCACAGCTGGGAAACTTCGATGCATGTACACCGAGCGGCTCACGTGAACTGACGCAGTGCACAGACAAAAAGCAACAGTTCCAAAGAGCGCTGAACAAAAACTGAATTACACAATTGAGAAGGCAGCAAAAAAATATGAAGCGTCTGATACATACAAGCATATTCATAAGTGCAGCTACTGCGGAAACAAAGCACACGGTGGAAAAAGTCAATGTCCC
>JANRMT010062791.1:3183645-3211241 GCA_026402145.1 Polypterus bichir lapradei | reverse complement strand
GTGAAATACGTGTATTCCAAATAATGATCTATTATTTCCACTCTAAAACTCCACTTCACTCCCAGATAATCAATTAAGGCATGAGCTGGGAGAAGTTTGTGCACTTTCTAAGTCGATGGGGGGATGGAATAGCCGTCTACTTGCCACTTTATCAACACATTTAGATTAACAAAAGACGCTGGCGGAGAGGTGAGAACGGTTTTAAGAAGCGATTTAAAGTGGGACGGATCTAAGAGTTTTTTCGTAGGCTCTGGTAATTCTAGTGTTAATGGACTATTCGCGGTAAGTGGTGACTTTATTTATTTATTTTTATAAAATTTTTTTGGGGTAGTTTAGAGATTATTTCCCAGTTTAGTTTTTTATTGGCCGTTTTGAAAATCACTGGCAGCACCAGCAGCGATCAGATATAACTTTAGATAACTTAATGGTCTGTTTACCAAGTCTGGAGTTAACATTACAGCTTACTGTCAGTGTCACAAACTCACAATGTCACTCCTCTTTTAATCAAAAAGACGCTTTGCAACAAAATATAATTTATCAGTATATTAAATGGAACTAGGTAAAATACACCATAATGTAAAATACTGTACATAGCCTGCATTTGTATTCCGTACCTACAATGATCGGTATAGATAGATTACAGATGTAACGTGTCTTTAAGGATTGTTAACCCAGATAGCACACACACGTCGCGGAGACATCTATGCGACGTCATCTTTTTCATCTGGCAGATGTCTGGCAGAGGGCGTTTGTCTTTAAGGATTATTAAGGATGTCTTAAAAAATATTTTACTAATTAGTTTTCTCGACATTTCCACTTTATTCTCGACATTTACGTCGAGATTAAAGTCGACATGTTGACTTTATTCTCGACATTTCCACTTTATTCTCGATATTTATGTTGAGATTAAAGTCATTTCCACTTTATTCTAATAGTTTATTTTGTCAGTAGAATGTCGCAAACTAAACTTCATCTTAAAATGAATGTTTAATTTACTAGATTTTCTCAAACCCCGTCATTAATTAATGTAGCACATTAAATGCTTTATATTAAGTGTTCCTCGACCCAGTTGTTAATCTCTATGCGCTTCTTAAACTGACTTCCTCTTGCACTTAGAGGCGCAGACAGCGATCGCCGCACATTGACTTCATGATATTCCTGCTCTAAGAACATTCAGAATACTAAGAGAAATACTTGATATCATCTTCACGATGAAATGCATTAAAGGATGTATTAAACATGGGTGGCGGTGGGCACGGTGGCGTGGCTATAGAGCTGCTCCCTTGCATTAAGGGGTCCCCAGTTGTATGTTCAGTGTAGTGAACTTTATGGCAGGTGTGACGAGGCTCCAAAAAACTGGATACATGAATGGGTATCGCACAGGTTTAACTTAAATATTGTGTAAATATTGGGCTCGTGATGTGGTGGTCGGAGACACGAACGCAGAATTCAATGGATGTTCTTCTGAGCAGGCTTTCTTTATTGCATGCGTGCTGTCTCTATCTGACGTACTAAACCTCCAGTTCCTATCCTTGCTTTGTCTTTCTGCACATAACTAATCACCACACGATAAAAGTCTTTGTGAAATTAAAACAAGTTATAAACTTAGACCTCGGTGTTTTCAGAACTTTAAATTATTAAAGCATGTGGGGGCACGGTGCTTGCTGGGGTGGAGTTTTCAGAAATTAAAAAAAAATCTTCATTATACATGTTTAATTATGCCATCCATTCAGAGTTGCGCCTATCCCAGCAAGCATCTTGTGTGAGGCAGGAGTAAATCCTGAATGAGGTGCCAACACATCGCAGGGTGAATACGTGGAACACATAAAGTAGCAGGGTCAATAATACATAACAAAACCCCACAACCTACATGTCTTTGAAAGGAAACTGAAGCACGCCGAGTAGACCCACCAGAAAAAAACATGCAAACTCAAGGCAGGGAACACCCGGGACCCCCTTGCTGCGAAGCAGCAGCGCAACCACCACACCACCGTGCCCCCACATGCTTTAATACATTTTAAGTTCTGAAAAGTCTGAGGTCTAAGTTTATAACTTGTTTTAATTTCACAAAGACGTTTATCGTGTGGTGATTGGTTTTGTGCAGAAAGAAAAAGCAAGGATAGGAACTGGAGGTTTAGTACGTCAGATAGAGACAGCGCGCATGCAATAAAGAAAGCCCGCTCAGAAGAACATCCATTAAATTCTGCGTTCGTGTCTCCGTCCACCACATCACGAAGCCAACATTTACACGATATTCCAGTTAAACCAGTGCGATACCCATTCATATATCCACTTTTTTGGAGCCTCGTCAAACCTGTCATAAAGTTCACTACACTGAACATACACCTGGGGACCCCGGAATGCAAGGGAGCAGCACTACAGCCACGCCACCGTGTCCCCCGCCACCCGTGTTTAATACATGCTTTAATGCATTTCATCGTGAAGAAGATATCATGCACTGTATGTTAGTATTCTGAATGTTCATAGAGCAGGAATATCATGAAGTCAATGTGCGGCGATCGCTGTCTGCTGTCTGTGTGCAAGAGGAAGTCAGTTTAAGAAGCGCATAGAGATTAAAAACTGGGTCGGGGAACACTTAATAAAAAGCATTTAATGTGCTACATTAACTTATGACGGGGGTTTGAGAAAATCTAGTAAATTAAACATTCATTTTAAGATGAAGTTTAGTTTGCGACATTCTACTGACAAAATAAACTACTAGAATAAAGTGGAAATGTCGACTTTAATTTCGACATAAATGGCGAGAATAAAGTGGAAATGTCGAGAATAAAACCAACATGTCGACTTTAATCTCGACGTAAATGGCGAGAATAAAGTGGAAATGTCGAGAATAAAGTCAACATGTCGACTTTAATCTCGACATTTTGATTTTTTTTTCTTCACTGTGTCCGTATTTTTTTTTTCACCGTGGCCCTAATACGCTTCCGTATCATCATGAGTTGTGTATTGAGTGATTTAACAAATCTGTTTTATTAATTGGTTTGTTGTTGTTTTTTTTACCACGTCATCTATTTATGAAACTACAGTATGTTGACAATACAAGAACTGCCTGTACAGTATATTAAAGATACGGTATAGGGCTTCCTGGACACTGCAGTTAACTGAAGCAGTCAATGCTCCATCTGGCGGGATTATACAGCATTGCAACCATCTTTTAAGAAAGCGCATGGGGGCGTTTATGGGGCGGGGCATCGTTAACTGCGTCATCGCGGGGGATCACATTCCGTGCACGGATCGTGCATGGTCCTGTCGTGGTCCTGTCATGGACCTGTCATGCTCCAGGCGGCTGTTTGACGTGGCTCCCACTGTATATGTGTGTGTGTGTGTGTATGTATTTATGTGTTATGTATGTATATATATATATATGTCCTTATATACATACAAACACCCATATATAAACATATATGTGTGTTTGTGAGTGTATATATATATATGCCAGCAACACTCATGACAATGACAAAACAATTACATTGTCAATCATGTTACGTTATTATTAAAATGTTTCCTTTTCTTTTTACTTCTCTGCTGCCAAACGCGGGTATTTTGCTATGTATATGTATGTGTGTGTGTATAATATATATAATAGAGAGAGAGAGAGATATGACAACAACACTCATATCAATGACAAAACAATTACATTAACAATCATGTTACGTTATTTTTAAAATATTTCCTTTTCTTTTTCATAGCTTCTTTAACACACTACTTCTCGAAGCGCGGGTATTCTGCTAGTATATACTAAATGTAATATTTCTCTCTATTATAAAAAAAAAAAAACATGCGATGAGACGTGATCTTTTGAAGAGAGATAGAATAGAAGAGAGAGAACTTCATGTCCCGCAACACTGTCGAGCCACATCATACTGACATCCTTTGGAAACAATTCACGGTCATCTAACCTCTCAGTTGTTAGCACGTCCTACTTACAACTATTTTCAAGCAAGAAGACGGTCATCTAAACGCTCAGTTACATTATTAATGTGGATCTAAAAGTCGAAGCTAATTGTGTCTTCTTCATTAAATCTAATCACGCAAAACTTAGAACAGAACATATGTAAGTTCTCATTGATCACGTTCAAAACTGAAATATCAATAGTTCAGACAAATTCAAAATAAGTAAAGCTGTAATATTTCCATCATCATAGCAAGTAGTCCAAGAGCATTGCAACAGTTATATCATGATGCAATGGCAATGTCCCAAACAATCGGTCGGCCAGATTTATTTATTACAATGATGTGCAATCCCCATTGCCAGAAATCCGCAGATTCTTGAGAACAATTCCACAGGCTATATCGGCTCTGGGTATTCCCACTTTCGTAGGTAGATTGTTGTATCAGAAAGTCTTATTTTTATTGAATGTACTTGAAATAGTGTTTGGTCAAATCAGAGCATACATTTACACGATTGAATTTCAAAAATGAGGTTTGACTTGCATGCATTTATTGGTTGCTTTGCAAAATAAATTAACTGGTGATGATGTAGATCACTTTGTCTGTGCGGAAACTCCAAACAGAAGAAACCTATCCAGAATTATGGTACAAAGTCATTAAACACATGTCTCGCAGACCTCATTTAAAAGATTCAGTATGTTGGGATTCAAAAGAAAAAAGTGTTTAAAGAAATTTCAAAAAGTGTTTGTTCAAACAACAGCTATGACTAAGGCTGGCTTTCCTGATTATCACCGAAGAGATGATCGTCACGAACAACACACTTATCACGGAAAGAAAGATGGTAAAATTGTGATGCTCGATTATTCAACGATTGTACCATATAACCCATATTTGCTCAAATGATTCAATTGTCATATTAATGTTGAGTATTGGGCATCGGTTATAAGTATTAAGTACATCTACAAGTACATTCATAAAGGGCACGATAGAGTACGCATAACTTTATCAAAAGAACAGTCTCAGGACGAAGTCCAAGCATATTTAGATACTCAGTACGTCACTGCAATGGCATTTAATGGAATTGCCAATGCACAGTCAGTCATTCTGATGAATATTTACTGATTCATTTAGCAGGTCAGAATATGATTCAGTTTAAAGAAGGTGAGGTAGCAAAAAATAGAAATACAAAATTATTGGCTTATTTTGAACTTAATAAAACAGACGTAAATGCAAAAGCATACACATATGCGCAAATTTCTCAACATTACACATGGTAGAAACAAATAAGAGTGTGGCATCCAAGAAAAATTTATTACAGAAGTGTTGAGAGATACATGAATCATGTTACATGAATCGAAAGGTGCAACACCATATAAAGATGATCTAACTATAGATTAAAATAAGTACGGTACTTTTCAAGAAGCAGCATAAGCAGCTGGGTTATGTAAATTGGATGACTATGTGTTTGAAATAATGTCTGATGCCGAAATAATACCTAAGAAATTAAGACATTTCTTCGTGTACTTAATTATGACGGGTAAAGTTGATGCATTACAATTATGGGAAGCGTTGAAAGGAACATTATCTGAAAAGTCGAATGAACAAATGGCTATTTCGATCAAAATAATTTTATTATGTGCCATTATTTAAGAGTCGTTGAGTTATTTTCTGATCCCAGGGTCCATAACTATAAAGAGGGATTTTTGTATGGCAAACCTGATGGTGAGCTTTTTGATCTCACCCACTTTTCTCAACTAGAGCTTCTGCTCGAAAGTTGATTCTGTACACAGATAAAATTGAAATACAGGATATAATCATCTTGAATCACATGCAACTAAGAAGAAGTTGTTAATGGTTTATTATACATTAGGCAATGTAGATCCAAAGTATAGGTCAAATGTGTCCACAGTTAGACTGCTAGCCATTGCAAAATCAAGTGAGCCATCTCATTGTGGTGTGGATGTTATTTTGGATAGAATTAAAAAAAAGATTTAGATTTGTTGTTCCATCGTGTTATAATCCAAACAGTTGTTGGTGAAAGGATTTTATATGGGGCAATGGTTACTCTTTATGGCGTAACACGAAGTTGAAGGTTTCAGGGTGGGGCTGGATTTTGCTCTTTGTAAATGCAGGAGTTGTGAGTGCACATCTGATGATATACAGGCTAATTTTGCTCAACATTTTTTTTTTTTTTTTAAACAAAGGAACAATAGAGCCAGTACCGAGTTTAAGAACAATCGGAAAACCTCTTGTCAGATTAATAGAAGAAGCACTTTGGTTGAATTCCAGGCTTCAGTCTTATTTAGTAGATACCACATGATATAATGTTTATTACTGTGGAAGGGCTTGCCTCTTTGGAGATCAAATGTACGCTAAAGTACAATATGTCACACTTAGTGGGCAGATAGAATTAGATGCATTTAACTCCGCTATGCATTCCTTTCTTTACTCTCCTTGATTTAAGAGATAAACCATGTCCAATCACTCTTACTACGATGAACGCAAATGGTAACAAAAAAAAATAGTCTGCAGGGGAAAATGCTTATCCGTTCAAAAGTACTACTATTTCTGTTGAATTAGAAAGACAGTGTGTTTCTACAGTTATACATGCGACACAGTAATACATTGTAATAAATGTCATGCAAGCCATTTTAAGTTTCACAGTGTTACGTCTACTGACTTTCAGTGGAAAATAAATTCATGCTAACCACAAGACTAAAGCTTGAGACTAGATGTTTTTGTCTTGAAATAAAAATGTTTGAAATAAAAATTAACCTTGGTGGATCTTTTATGAACATGGCACTTGAATCTTATTTTAAAAAGTACCCAAATAAGACAAGACGTGCTAATCAAGACAGATCAAGTGATGTTTACTTAAATTAGGTTACAGAGACATTAGTTGGCACTAGAAAAATTAGTTTATACCAAAAACACTAGATGTAAGAAAATTACACTTATTTAGATGCAGATTTTATTCAGTATGGGTGTCATGATCAGGTGTCCACAAACATTTGGGCATATTCTGTAGCACTGAGGTGGGCTTTAATGTCTCAATTCTGATTTCTTTAATAACTGTTTTTATGCTTATTCATAGAAACTTCTGATGGCACACTAATAATTTATACTTTCCTTGAAGACTAACATCTCATTTCTGTTTTATTTGGAAAACACTTTTCAATAATGAAGACAAAATAAAAACACAACTGTGTTGGTGTGCTTGCTACTTAGGTTTCTTCTGTGATGCTATCATTTGTGAAAGAATTAGAGGGAGTATTGATCCTTAAGAACTGTTTTCATGATTAGTTAACAACTTTTATTATGGCATTTAGCTTTGGTTATAATTTTGTAGCCTCCAGCTACACTTTCCTAAAACCATGCCATCTCTTTTACATAAACTGGAGCACCCTGTGTCTTTGTGTATTTCACAAATGAATAGAGTAATGTGCAAAATCATTGTATTATAATAATTAGTACTTTGTGTATGTGACCACCACTGCTTGTGAATCTTTTACAGACTATGACAACTACTCTGTATCGCCACATAAATTGTGACTGTAGCTCTTTTACCTAGCTGAGGGAATGTGATTTTTCCTTTTACATCTGAGTCACTTGGCTCCATCTGGAACAACAGCTCAGTAGAGGAATATAAACTTTTCAGTTCATTTTTAGACATTTAATGTCAGTGTCAATCTATTTATATTGCACATTTAAGACAACATAGGAATGCTGTGGCCAAAGTGCTTTACAATA
This sequence comes from Polypterus bichir lapradei, assembly GCA_026402145.1. Taxonomy (NCBI): domain Eukaryota; kingdom Metazoa; phylum Chordata; class Cladistia; order Polypteriformes; family Polypteridae; genus Polypterus; species Polypterus bichir. Next base: position 3,203,579 of record JANRMT010062791.1, on the reverse strand, counting down.
AAAGAAGAAAAAAAACATATAATTAACATAAATAGAAATAAAAGAAAAATAAATAAAATGCTGTAAGTAACAAATAGAAGTAAGATTACATAAACACAATGAGGAAACCATCATTATTACTGAAGGTCACGGAAAGCAAGTGAATAGAAATGAGTCTTTAATTTTATTTTAAACAGTTCAGTTGTAGACGACTCCTTTATGTAACGAGGTAAAGAGTTCCAAAGGCAAGGAGCAGCAGCTGCAAAAGCTGTAAAAACATTAAAATGTATTCTAAATTCAAAATCCGCTCCTTGACAATCTTTGTAGATGCAAACTGTAACCTCCTGAATAAACTAACACAAAAACAAGGGATGGAGGAGTGGTATAATTAGGCACGTATACAAGCACCATGTGGGTAACTGGAATGATTTTTTTTATAGCTGGGCATTCATTAATCACTCTTCACAGTTACATTTACATCCTGAATACATGTAGATTCCTTGTAGATTTTAACTGATCTTTGTAAAGTTTTTTTGATATTTACATTTTGTACTTAAGAGTCTTAAGTTAAAACCATATGATTTTGATGCCATGTACAAGTACTAAGAAGCTGTATCAACCCATTACAAATACCAAGTAGTGGTAGGATTTATGAGTATTTACAACAAGCTTAATTAAATTAAGAGTAGGGCTTAAGTTACTGTGCATTTGCAAAAAGAAGATGTTAATGCTATAATAAAGTAAGATGAAGAAACAATTATTCATATAAAAAGGGTTGGATTAAATAAAATTAAATGTACAGCACTTGTTTTTGCCACCTGGAAATTGCAAAAATAATTCTTTTTTTTTCTTCTTCATTTGAAGGTTTGTGAAGGTACCCATGGGTAACATGGGTGTATTCGACCCTACAGAGATTCACAATCGAGGACAGCTCAAGTCTCATATGAAAGAGGCTATGATTAAGCTTGGCTTCCACTTGCTTTGCTTCTTTATTTATCTTTACAGGTAAGTAACTCACAATGTTTCTTTTTTTAATAATATTGACAGTTCTGTCTCAAGGCAAGCAGGCTTTAAAATCATTCAAGTAGAGGTTGCAGTTTTCAAGAATCACTTCACTTTCTCCCTATGTCCGTGTGTGTTTGAGTACTCAATTTTCCTCTAAGTAGTCCCAATACTTAATTGTTAGTTTAATAGGTAAGTTTAGTACAGTTTTGTCATTCATTTATTTTCTTCGAAAACTATGTTCTTAAATGAAATTTAAAATACATGGGGCAAAACTAAGCTGTCGCTTTATACAACTGATGTGTCTTGAATGTGAAGATAAAGCATTTAACTTAGAGAAGCGAAAATCGTCGAGTTTCAGTAATATCCTTATTCCCATTATACAAGTATACATGTTATTGTCAATGTCTATTGTGTGAAACTGTTAGCTGCATTAGTTAAAGCATTTTTACTTAAGAGCAGTAGTCTTTACCAAACTAAAATGTTAGGACCAGTGTGAGAGGAAAAAAATCTCTCCATTTTACCAAATGTCTTTACTGTCAGATGATGTTTTGTCTGGTGCTCTAATATAGATGTATCAGACCACATTTTCCACATTATTTGTTTCAAACAGCTTGTGATAATGATAAAATTGATTTATTTCAGTTTAGTAACATTTTTGTGTGTGTGTGTTTTCTTGCAGCATGATCCTGGCATTAATAAATGACTGAGATGTTTCAGCCTGTGGGTAAAAGCTAACAAATGCCAACTTCTCTTGATTTCCAGTCTGATGGACACGAACAAATGTCTCAAAGTGCACTGTATATTTCTAAAAATAAGATATTTTTTATCAATGAAAGTGTGAATTAGTCTCTTAATAGTTTTTACATTTTAGTACAATCATTTTGAAAGAAGCATTCATGCCTTTTGTGAAGCAGGGTGGTGGTATGTAATATTTTACAGTATTTTGTAAGTGTTGAGGGGTGGGGGGAGGCCAGGAGAAGGGGAAAAGGATCTTGGGATTTGTGAATTTTGGAAAGTTGGGTATGTTGGTTACACTGCATTTTACACTCCTTTCCTATCCAGTTGACATATGTTTTTATTAAGGAGTTTGGTTATCTTAATCTACTGCTTTTGTTTTGAGTAACAGTTCAAATTAAAACCAAAGAACATTCTAACATATCTGTGAGGTAATAAGCTCAGGTGCTTTTAATGTGCTTGAATGGAACAGATACTGTGCTTAAAGTAAAGTTTAACTGAAAATTCATATTTCAGTTACACCTTTTTAGTCCTTGATTCTCTGGCACATTTTCTTCCCTTGTTTGGACCTTTCTAAACTATAATATTTAGCTTTGTTTAATTTGTAGCTTGTCTTGGTAAAGATACATTGTTTGGAGATATTCATTATTTCAAAAAAAATATGGAATGTTTTAGCCAAGTGAATAGTGTATTCTTGTTCAACTGTGATTACCCCATGCCATTGGGTTGATTCTTTACAATGTGTTGTTATTTGCCAAAAAGACAAATTATAATAACACTAGTATTATTTGTGAAATGGCCCAGTTTGGGACTTTAGTTATAAAGTGCCAGTTTAATATAAGGATTAATTTTGAAAACCTACATGCTGATTAAATGAGTTGCAAGAAAACAATAAACTTTAAATGAAATAATTTATTTCAAATTTTATTTTTAAATCCAAGGTCTTTTTATTTAGTATTAAGTGCTATCATGGTCAGAGGTGAGGTATCAGAGACTACTGGATTGCATAGTCCCATTCACAGGTAAGTACCATCACTGTGGAGGCGGACTTTGTTCTGGATATTGCATATTATGTACTGGTGATGGCTATCCACAGTATAGACGTCTCCCATAAATAATTCTGTTAACATCTGGTGCTTTTACCACAGATTTACACACTAGTTAAGTAATAGCAGCTGCTGTGTACTGGCCTCGCTGGATGTAAACCCAGTTATCTTTCAGCTAAACGCTGGTTTTGAATAACCAGATCTTGAACTCAGAATGGAAATGCATTAAATAAAATAAACCGATGTTCAGTACAAGGGCTGTAAAATGAATACACCCTTTGTGTAAAATAGCAATAAATTGTGATGTAGACAAATACATTGTCTAATGGATAATTGAATATAGAATTTGGGTTGCATTTATAATTTTTAAACCAACAATAGAAGCACCACTTAGTGTAATATTTTAAACTTTAAGTTGATGTGGATGAAAGGAATAAACAGCTACTGTGCTTGAAGTTAAATATCATATTGATACAAATATTCAGACCCTTTACTCTATACTTTGTTTAAGCACATAATAGTATGACATAATAAGCTTTTGCATACCTGGATTTGCTGATTTTCTGCCATTTTTCAAAGTAGCTGTTCTTGGGCTGTGCCAGGTTTGATGGAGACCTTCAGTGGACAGTTGTTTTCAGGTCTCCACAGAGATGTTCAGTTTTGTTTAAATTGGGCTCTGACAAGGCTACTTAAGAACATTCACAGAGTTGACTCTAAGCCAAGTCATGTGTTGTCTTTGCTTTGTGCTTAGGGTGTGTTGAAAAGTGAGCCTTTGTCTCTCTTTGAGGTCCAAAGCATTCTGGGGCAGGTTTTCATTAAGCATATCTCTCTGTTTTGCCCTGTTCTGCTATCCCTCAACCCTGACAAACCTCCCAGTTCTTGCCACTGAAAAAATGGCCCCACAGCTAGATGCTACTGCCAAACTTCTCCCCTAAAATAGTATTGCACATGTGAGGAGCAATTAATGGTTTCCTCCAAACATGACACAGATTTGAGGCCAAATGGTTCAGTCATGGTTTCATTAGACCTGAGAATCTTGTTTCTAAAAGTCAAAGTTCACTAGTGGTCCTTTGGCAAATTCAAAGTGGGCTTTCGTGTGTTGTCATACCACTCTGCCTTAAAACCCAGAGTGATTTAATGGTGGTTGTCCTTCTAGAAGTTATTCCCATATTTTCAAAATTTCAGTGGAATTCAGCAAGAGTGACCATTGGGTTCTTGGTCACATCTCTTACCAAGACCCTTCTCCTCCAGTTTTTCAGTTTGGCTAGGTAGCCAGCTCTAGGAGGAGCTGTGGTTGTTCCAGATTTACTCTAGAGAATTATGGAGGTCGCTGTGGTCCTGGCAACCTTCAATGCAGTAGAAATATTGTACAGCCTTCCCCAGGTCTGTGCCTCAAAACAATCCTGTCTTTAAGCTCTGCAAGCAACTCTTTTGACCTCATGGCTTTGTTTTTGCTCTTATACATTGTCAGCTGTAGGACCTTCAATAGACAGGTTTGTGCCTTTCCTAATCACATGCATTCAATTGAATTAACTACAGGTGGACATCCAACCTGTAGAAATATCTCTGTGATGACCGATAGAGTGAGATGCACCAGAGCCGAATTTCAAGTATCAGTGATCTGAATTCTTGTGTCAATGTGATATTTCAGGGTTTTTTTATATTTAATAAATTTTCAAAAATCCCTAAAACCCTGTTTCCGCTTTGTCATTCTGGGGCATTTAGTGTTGTCTGAGTTCGGGGGAAAAAATAATTTAATGATTTTAGAAAAAGGCTGCAATATAGTAAAATGTGAAGGCACTGGATTTGCTAGTAAATATGTTAGAAACAACTTGAAACGCACCTTCCTTTCAATTAACCAGAACGCCCCAGTTCTTGAGTGACCCATGTGGATTACACAGCTAATGTATCATTATGTTAGCACCTTGCTGTAATGGAATTCACCCCAAAGTTTTGCATCAGATGATTTACAAGCTTATGGTGGCACATAAATATGAGGATGACCAAGAGTAGTGGTTATTTTATTTCTCTTCTAGGCATGGTTGGCTTGTGTTATCCACCAAGGTGCTCAACTTGAGGAGTGGGCTCTGTGAGGGGACATCATTCTTATTAATTTCCTGACATTGATATCCTCTGCCCTTGCCAAAGCATCCTTATGAAGACTCCTTTATAGTTTGCCAGCAAATACATTTTTGTAATATCTGATTGATATGTTAAGCAGTGTTATACAGATATCATTGTTTTAATTGGGGAAATCCTGCTAGGGAAGCACTCAGATCTTACACTTACGTACACAACTGAATACAATAATTCTCACAATCGTACAACAGACTTTCATATCTGTTCTGTAGAGAATGCTGTCAAAGAGAAGGCTGGAAAATGAATGATGTACCAGTAATCCATATTGTCTTTCAAAGTCAATGCACAGGAACAGACTCTGAGGCCTAGTCAGCAGTTATTCTGTTTGGTGGTTGTACAATCTGCTATTCATGGTAGGTTAAGTGCCTAATATGCCATACTGTGTTGGATGTACCTTGGCATCATCTTGATTATGTTAATATTTGGACCTAACTCCTCCAAGCCAAGACTGCATCTCAGTTTTAACCTGGGAAAGACGAGCTTTGGTAGTGGAGATGGTTTGATGGTTATGTCTGGGAAATATGGTATTCTTTAGTTTATGGATTAATTAATGCTATCTCTTCCAATCTGCATGCTTGTTCTTGGGGAAATGTGGGACATATTTGCTACTTTCTGAAAAGGCTCCTCTGAGGAGCAGTTGCCTTTGAACAGAGACTGATATCTTTTCTGCTTGTCTGCAAATATCTATCGTCTTTGTACTGCAGTAGTCTCTTAGAAGTGTCCATACAGTAGATAAGACCTTGATTATGACAAACTGTTCCCAAACTCCTGCACTTCCATCCTGTGCTCAACAGCCTCTTAGATTAAGAAATTCTTGTGGAGCTACAAGAAGCACAAGACATCTCAAAAAGTCTTTATGCATGAGGGGGCAAAGGAAAGTTTACTTAATTTGAACAGTAATGCAGCAGGAAGCTTCATAAATCATACATTGATATCCAAGAGGCTGCTGTTTAAGTCTGACCCAGAGACCAGCACATCAATAACAGAAACACTTTGGCACTGGCTGCTATAAACACTTATCCCATGTTTTCGTATTTCAACTGATGGTGTATGCTGAATGAAGGCAGACACTGGCATTCATGTTTTAATGGTAGAGGAAATGCTGCCTCAGTATTTTTCTATTACAACTAGAAAACCAAAAATGAAAATTAATGCAAAATGTGTATTTCATTTGACTGATGATTTTTGAGCAGCTGCTGGTGTTGGTATCTCATTTCTACTGTTGGGCAGTATCGATCACTCAGTCAGTGTAGGAAGCAAGAAACTTGTCTTTCATTCAGACTTTCATTGAAACCATTTTTTCCTGAAACTTCTGTTGTACTGAAAGAAGCATGTAGGGTGTCTGGCACTCTAGCGCCTTCCTCCCTGAACATTTTAAAGAAACAGACTTGACAAAACAGCCAAAGAGGAGCAACAATGAAACAACCCCCAAAACAGGAATGGTTTAACAGGTGGAGGCCACTGACATTTTTCCCTCCTCATCTTTTCAGTCTGTTTTTTCACTAGTTTTGCATTTGGCTACATTCAGTGTCACGACTGGTAGCATGAGGTGATACCCTGGGGCCTCTTGTATAAACGGTGCGTACGCACAGAAATGTTGCGTAAGAACGTTTCCACGTTCAAATCGTGATGTATAAAACCTAAACTTGGCGTAATGCCACGCACTTTTCCACGGTACCTCACACCCTGTCGTACGCAAGTTCTCCGCTCGGTTTTGCAGACTGGCGGCACCCAGCGTCAAAGCAGTGCTACTGTTCCCGTGTGGCTTATCTTTCTGTTTCAGATCCACATTACAGACGCGGCTTTATAAATACCCTGAAATTAAGCACATATTGTTTATTAGTTTAATGCATGTGATTGTAATTCACCTGTAACAATATGACAGAATGGTCAAACTATTCTAAATACCATAGCTGCTTTAGCGTTGTTACTCTCACTGCACCTTCTTCTTCTTTCAGCTGCTCCCATTAGGGGTTGCTACAGCCGATCATGTTTTTAAATATTACTCTCACTACACCACTTGGAGCAGCTGATCGGAAAGAGAATTATCAATATACAGCATCAAGCACACGCTGCCTCAGCCATGCTGTCTATTGAACTGCTTCTCACACGACAAACGCTTCAAAACTTTTACTGTACGGACCTCATGGTTCAGAAACAGTTTCATCCCAAGAGTTCTAAACGCAATCAATCAGTCCATCAACTGCTCCTTGTAGAACTGTTTGTGCTTATAAGTACAATTACCTCACTGTAAACTTGTGATAGAGTTACAATATTGCACAGCCTGAGCCACTTTATAAAGTGCGTATTTACATATGATGACGATATCATTTTTAAGATGAAATGCAGCAAAATGTTTATTATACAGATAAAACTTTAACTTTATTCAAATCTATATTGTTAATAATTAAAGGACATGGTGTCGCTATGCTAGCAAGGATCTGGCACTCTGTTCACAGATTGTTCCTGCATGCCTCACACTGTATGCTTCACTGTGACTGGCGTGAAGGACAGAATAATTAAACATGTACTACGAAGATATTTCAATGTTCCTTAAAAATTTTGAAGAATTGGCGTTATAAGCTTACAGATGGCTCAACGTCTATTACAGAGCAGATTGTGTGGCGATTGGGTATTTGGAGAAAGAAAAGGAAGGACAGGAATTGGAGGTTAGTACGTTTGAAAGAGACAGTACTGCTGCAATAAATTATTTTATCGGTCACGCACAATCACTGTGCCATCGTGTTCCCATGTTTAATAACGTGCTTTAACTCCTATCATCATGAAAAAGATATCAAGTATGCATCTCAGTATTTTAGTTATTCAGAGAGCTGTAATATAATGAATGTAATGGATTCTGTGTTCTGTCGGAAGTAGAGAAACCCGGTTTAAGAAGCACGTAGTACATCAAATACAAAACAAAGCATTTAACGTACTACTTCAGTTACGATGGGATTTGAGAAACTAGTAAATTAAACGATTTTAAGATTTAAGTTTATGATGTTCTACTTTAATGACCAAATAAACTACTTGATTAAAGTGGAAATTTCAAGATAAAAGTTGACATTTCCTGCTTTTTCCCCACTGTGTGCCTTTTTTTTTTTTTTCCTCTGTAAGCTCTAAACTTTCATATGACACTCAGACGGTTGGCTACGACTCGCCTTTTCACGGCGACTTTGATATGCGACTCTCTTTTTATTTCAGGCACTGTGCAACTTTGTGAACTTGAGCTTTCGAGTTTCTCCAACACACTGTCACTCGATCAGCTTCCTTTTGTTGTTTATACCACTGTTTAAACCAACAAATAGTACTTTTTCCTTGCCTCCACTTGGTATGCGCTGAAATTGTTATTTTTCCTCGTGGTTTTGCCATTGTCTTTTCACAGAACGCTGAGCGTAAAGGCTTTTAATATTGGGGCCTCAGGTATAACGCCGTGCATAGAACTCACACCATAACATGGCATAAGCACAAAAGTGGGAATGTGCATATGCACAGAAAAATCCTGATGCAGGAATCTGTGCTTGAGCAAACTTCCACGTTCTTCCACTACATAAATCCTGATCATCGTGAAAAGTAACGCTCATGCACGCGCCTGCTGTCCCACTCCAACTCCTCTCAGAATTACGCCTCTTTGAATATGCAAATCAATATAAATAGCCCTTAAGCTCAGCCTTCTGTGAAAAGACAATGGGAAAAGCATGGGGGAAAATATAAGAATTTCAGCAAATACCAAGTGGAGGCAAGGAAAAATGTACAATTTGTTGGCTTAAACAGTGGTATAATCAACAAAAGGAAGTCGAGTGACAGAGTGTCGGAGAAACCCGAAAGCTCAAGTTCACAAAGTCGCACAGGCCTGAAATAAAAAAAGTTGTTACATATCAAAGTCGCTGTGAAAAGGTGAGTCGTAGCCCACTGTCTGAGTGTCATATGAAAGCTTATTAGGGTAGAGAGAAAAAAATAGGCACACAGTGGGGAAAAAAGCACGAAATGTCAACTTTAATCTCGAAATTTCCACTTTAATCATGTAGTTTATTTTGTCATTAAAGTAGAACATCATAAACTTCATCTTAAAATTGTTTAATTTACTAGTTTCTCAAATCCCATCGTAACTAAAGTAGCATGTTAAATGCTTTGTTTTGTATTTGATCTTCTATGTCAGGGGTGCCCACACTTTTTCAATTGTATCCGTCAGTAGGTCGCAGACTTGGCCTTCCACACCCCCGGCCTTCCGCGCCTCCTGCCTTCCACACCAGCCCCCCCAGCATTCACATCCATCTTCTGTGACATCACTTTCGTTGAAAAACAAGTAACGTTGATTTACCCTGTAACCCTAAAGATGATATTAATATGACTTCCTCCTATCACGAGGCAAGAATCCGAGTTTCTCTTTATGGTATTACTCTCGTATTTACTTTTAGAAACAAAAAATGGTTTTATAATTTATGAGTCAGGATTCGATATAGTTGAAAGAAAGAGGGCATAACATATTTTTAGATTAAGGAAACACCATACTAAATATGAATGTGGTTGCTCTAACTGCTATTATAGTGAATTCTATCATTCAAGATATTTGAAATTATTTGTATGTAACTTTTGTACTAAACGGCATGTCTGACATTATTTCTGGAACCTCGTTCAATAAAGGAAAATTCTGTTAATGACATTAATTTATTATGTTACAAAATAAATGATGATTAATAACACAACAATGCAATCAATATGCATGAAAATGAAGGTCTAAACTTTCGAGTTCTCAGTAAAAGAAACTTTTAAAATTGTTTATATTGAATAATTTTTTAAATGATCCAGCTTACTATACAGTTCATACCTTCATTTCCATTGTCTGTTTTGAATTGTGTTTTCTTAATTTTGTTCTACACTGCTGCTATAATGTAGATAAATTTCAAGTGGAGTTATTAAACTTTCGAAAGTTTTCCTGATTTTTAATTTTAATGCATAATTGTTCTCCCTGGGACCCTAACTTATAAGTATGTACTTATCAAAAAAAAGTGAAGAAAATCTCTTAAATTGCTTAATAGATATTATATCGTTTGGTTTTCTAAAGAAATGTAAAAATTTGCATTATTGAAAGTTGCACTTCCATAAACTGTCTTTATTTATTTTGGAACTGTACAAACAGATTTTAAACTTAACTTTAAAAATGTTTTGTTTGGGTCGATGCAATAATTACAAATCAACAGTATGTAGGCATCCAAGGTAATGCCCTGAAATTGTTTAAATCTTATCTAAGAAATAGGAGCGTTTCTATTCATTTGGGTGAGTTCTCATCCTCTGTAGCTCCTCTTACTTGTAGGGTTCCGCAGTGTTCCATCCTTGGACCAGCTATCTTTTTGATATGCATGTTACCTTTAGGCTCCATTGTTAAGAAGTATGGCTTCTCTATGCTGATGACACTCAAATATATTTGCCACTAAAATCAAAGCGAGAAAATACAGACCCTCCATGCATGCTTGAATGATATTAAAACAGGATGGCAATGCATCTTCTTAAACTAAATGATAATAAAACTGTGATCATGGTGTCCAAAAGTTAAGAAAGTTTGAGTGTCTCTGATGTTGCTCTTGGACCCCTTGCCATATATGTATCAAAGCTTTAGTTAGGAACCTAGGTGTGATCTTTGACAGCTCATTCAAACTCGACAGATAAATTGTGAGGTTAAATGAAGCTTTTTCCAGCTGATACTTTAAGGTACAGGCTTTTCTTTCTTTCGGTGATCTTGAAAAGGCCATCCAAGTTTTTACAACATCTCACTTAGACTATTGCAGTTCTTTGTATGTAGGTGTTGGTCAGGCCCTGTTACGACATCTACAACTATTCCACAACTTTGCTGTTCGCTTATTGAATGGCTCTCGTTAAGTATGGCCATATTTCACCAATACTGACTTCATTGGCTTCTGGTCCGTTTCAGAATTGATTTTAAAATTCTATTTCTTGTTTTCAAATGTTTGAATGGATCAGCCCCATCTTGCTTCTTGGAACCTCTTCATTTGTATGTGCCAACAAGAGCCCTGCGGTCTACTAGCCCAATGCTCTTAGTTGTGCTGAGGTCGAGGCTGAAGCAAAGGAGGAATCGGGTGTTTGCAGTTGCTGCTCTTTTTCTGTGAAATGGCTCACCTTATTATGTTAGGTCTGCTCCAACACAGGCCATTTTTAAGTCATCATTAAAGTCTTAATTTCTTCTGGCTGCCATTTGACCCTGCAAGAGGTTGACATTGTTTGTATATGTTGGCTCACATACATTCATGATTAGAAATATGTATGTATGGGTATTTTAAGTTTATCTTTTATGTAATGGTTGGTTATTCTTGCAGTTTTGTGATGTGTACATATGGTATATTTGAACTTCTTTTACAGCACTTTGGTTTAGTTCTGGCTGCTGTTGTAAATGTGGTTTATAAATAAAAATTGCCTTGCCCTCCTTTATGAAACATTTTAATACATAACATTAAGAAGTGCAGATCTCAGACAATGGCCTGTAAAAATGAAGTTGGTTTACAACATTTATTACAAAAAGTTAAAGAATATATAAAATAAAGAACAAGAATTGTAGGTTGTAACTGAACAATGAGGGACATGTATGTTTGTTACATTTTCTCACAAAACACAGTCATTTCCCTTTTTCCTCTCATGTTATCTAAAAACAGATGCATGTCTTCCATATGTGAAAAAAATATGTCTCCTCTTCTTCTGAAAATTCAGATAGCAAATCAAATTTCTGAAGGGCCTCCTCACTGTCGTCTTTGTCCATTGACAGTAATAAAAGGAGTGACATGTGCCCCCTGAACACAGAAATATTCTCAGCACACCACTTCTCTGCCTCGATAAGATGCTAAAGGATGGTGTTGCTGTAATAAGTTTTATTTAAAAAAACAAAACAAAAAAAAAATCCTAAAATGGTCATTATAAAGCTTACAGCCTTTTTCTCCACATTTACAAGGAATGTAAGTAAAAAAAAATGTACAGTATATTTGATTTGTTATACATTATTAACATTACTGCTTTCGATCACAGATTCTACAAGTCTTCAATGTTTCTTACAATACACTATTATTAATACAGCACACAATACATTTCAAATATTTTAGGGCCTTTAAGAATTGTACTAGCACTCCGGTTTGTCAGAAGATGTAAAACAGGCTTTGACTCCTACTGCTTAACGATTAACAGTCGGCATCTGAGACAAGCATTAAGTCTTTTTATACATTTTATTCATTATACCATATTTGTGCACCACGGTGTTCAGGGCAAACCGGAGCTCGGGTAGCCATTTATCCCAGTCCTGATGGCGTTCACCCACATAGGAGGCAATCATGTGCTTTAGGATCCGGTTCACTCGATTTTTCTTCACTCCGCAGGCTGTATAGAGATCATCAAGGACTGAACTCGTGAACTGGGGACCCCTGTTCTTGATGTTCTTTGGGACACCCCAGCGGGTGAATATGTCATTCTTCAGAGTGGAGCTCACCTTGCTGGCACGGGCATCTGTTAGTGCAAATAGCTCCACACACTTTGAGAAATAATCCACTACCACCATCAGGACAGTCTTTCAGGAATGGCCCCATCAAATTGACCCCCAAAGTCTCTCCTGGTCCAACTGCAATCGTCGACTGTAACATCCCTGATGGTTTACCAGGTGGGTTCTTCAGCTGTTGACATGTGTGGCAATTCTTCATGTGGCGGCAAACATCTGTCCGGACTGATGGCCACCACGCCACCCCCAGAATCTTCAGAAGGGTTTTCATCCGACAAAGATGACCACCTAAAGGGCTGTCATGAAAAAAGTTCAAAAACTTGGGGATGAGCGCCTCCGGGACGACAAGTTGTTGCAGCAGGCCCCCCCAAGGATGATGGAACAGATCTATAAAGAACTCCCTGGAGGTCCACAAAGTGTACCCAGTCGGTGCACTGGTTATCCAGCTCCTTCTGAAGATTTTGGCAGAAAGGGCTGGAAGCTTGTGCTTGGGCCAGATCGTAGAGAGTACTAGGTAACGAAGGAAATACCTTCTTTGCTTCTGCCAAGCACACCATTCCCGAGGACTCTGATGCCCTAGCCATAGCATCAGGCACGATGTTGCTACAGTCCTTCCGGTACGTCACCTTAAAGATGAAATTGTGGAGGCGCAGCACCCACCTGGGCAGTCAGGAAGATGTCGTCGGGTGATTAAACACCCAGGTCAGAGCATGATGGTCTGAGTACACTTCAAAATCAACTCCTTCAAGAAAGTGCTTCCATTTTTCCACGGCCCACACAACCGCCAGGCACTCCTTTTCTGCTGTTGAGTAATTGAGCTCGGCGCCGTGCAGCGCTCGCGAAGCATATGCGATGACACACTCTTCCTTTTCCTTCTTTTGGATGAGTATGGCCCCGAGCCCCAGGTTGCTGGCATCAGTGTGTACTTGAAAAGGGAGCTGTGGATCGGGCTGGGCCAGGACAGGTGGCTTCTGTAGATGTTCTTTCAGTTGCTCCACGGCGTCCTGGCATTCTTTAGTCCATTCCCACAGGACATCCTTCTTTCCTAATTGGTTTAAGGGAGTCGCTATGTCAGCCAACCAAGGGATGTATTTATGGTACCACCCCACTAACCCCAAGAAACACTGCAAAGATTTTAAGTCTGTGGGCGTGTGGTAGTCTCGGATGGCTGAAATCTTCTCTGGGTCTACAGCGACCCCCTCTCCAGACACGATATGCCAGAGGAAATGGATTTGGGGCTGAATGAAAGTACACTTATTTGTGTTCAGGGTGTGGTGTGCTTGCTGGAGACGATGAAAGATGGTGTCCAGGTCCTGGAGATGTTGTTCTATTGAAGTGGAGTAAATAATAACACCATCGATGTACACAAAGCTGATTTTTCCTACTAACCCCCTCAGCACTTGTTCCATAAGCCGTTGGAAAGTGGCACCAGCGTTCTTTAGGCCAAATGGCATGGTTTAAAATTGAAACAAGCCCTCAGGGGTGATTACGGCCGTCTTTTTTTTACTCCCCTCCTCATCCATTGGCACCTGCCAATGGCCACTGCGGAGGTCCAATGTACTAAAAACAGCCACTCCATGCATTGACTTGATTATTTCATGAACCAGGGGCATGGTATATGCGCCCAGGTTTGTCTTCGCATTCACATCCCTGTAGTCCCACGCAGAAACGAAAGGTGTCATCTGTTTTCTTCACTGGGACTACACGGGATGCCCAGGAGGAGAAAGGTCTAGATGTTATTTAATAATATCCCTCTTCAGTGGAGAAACCCGATAGACCCGGTGTCTCACAGGGACGTTGTCGGAGGTTTGAATCACGTGGATACCAACCCCGTGCGACTCCCAATTTATCTGTCCATACCCCTGACCACTTCGGGTTGTTCGTCCACCGGGGTAGCCGCCGAGGTTTGATTTTCACTCCCCACTGCTGTGTAAAAATTGATTCACTTCAGACTTAAGTCTGCTCTAGGCTTATGTACAAAATCGCATACCCCTTCCCCTGGCACCGTATACCCCCTGGGACAGAGATGAATAGTCATCTTCATAGCTGTTAAAGAATCCAGCCCAAGGTGTAACTGAACGGACAGGTGCCGGTCATCCAGGACATAGGTCTCCATTTCCCAGGTGGTGGACAGTACGCTGTACCTCAGGGGGACTCTGCCCAGAGCCTTGTGTTCACTCCCATCCGCCAACAGGAATCGGACAGATGGGGCAGGTGTTATTTTGTCAGACGGTCGGCAAATCTTCCTCCAAATGTTATGTCTGATGAGGGTATGATGGCTTCCTGTGTCAACCACCGCATCCACTAGCCACCCCCGCAGCGACACTGGGACAACCAAGAGGGACGCATTGACCTGCGTAATAGTGAGATCAGCCTCTGACCGGCCAGGTTTGGCTCACTGAGGTCTTAGCAACGGGGTTTCTCTTGTACTGGACTGTATTTTACTCCAGTACGCCTTGGAGTTACCGCAGTCCCGTTCCACTTGCGAGCCGACCTTAACCAGGTCTTCAACCGACCTCACAACCCCTCTGAGACACCCAGCTAGCCGCGGGTTGCAGGCATTAAGGATGCGGCAGACCACGTCTTCTTCGGACATGGCCGGCCGCCCCTTTAAATACAAAGCCCAATATTCCTAGGCAAAGTCCCGGATGGATTGTACTGGAAGTTGCACCAAGGACCGCAGCTTGTCTTCATGTTAGGTCTCATAATCCTGAGGAAGAAAAGCTGCGAGGAAAGCTTGTCGAAAGGATCCCCAGTCCGTTATGTTTTTCTTTACAGTCAGCCACCAGCTGCGCACTAGCCCAGAAAAGGAGGCCCCTATCACTCCCAAAAGTTCTTCAACTGTCAAAGGAGTGACAGCCAAATACGCCTCACCTTCTTCCACAAAATTGAGGACATCGTCTTGGTTATATTGAGCCCCCAACTTGGGAAAGGCCAGGCGTACCCCAGGGGTAGCGGGTCGGGTAACATATATACCGCCCTGAGACCCCCGAGGTGTCGAGTGGATAGGTGACTGACGGTATGTCTGGAGACTCCTTCTGACTTCCCCCTGAAGAGATTCTTGCCAACGTCGATCCCGCCTATGGAGGCACAGCACGATCTCTTGCCCCAGGAGTTTAAGTTGTTCATTTATATATTCTTTCATCTCCTCCTGGGAGCTGCCGATGCGGGTCCGTGAGGCATCCTTGCGTTCTAAAGCGCTTTCGGCTACCTCACAGACCCTCTCATTCACATGAGCGAGTTGCTGTGCCAGATCTTCTCACGAAGGCGAAACATCTTCCTGGTCATCCTCTTCCGGTCCATGGTGAT
Organism: Polypterus bichir lapradei; assembly: GCA_026402145.1. NCBI lineage: Eukaryota > Metazoa > Chordata > Cladistia > Polypteriformes > Polypteridae > Polypterus > Polypterus bichir. The sequence continues at coordinate 3,187,874 of JANRMT010062791.1, read as the reverse complement.
TTTCAATGTACAGCAACTGTAAAGAATCCACCACCTCCTGCACCGCTGAACATGCGATGACTGTGACGTGGCGAGCCCCGGCTACTCCTTCCTCACACCGGGGCGAAGCAATGGTGTCGTCCTGCTCGACATGCATAAAAGACATTGTGGTAAGGAGGATTTTTTTTTTTTTTTTTTTTTTTTTTAATATAAAGGCAGACAGCGATAGTATTTGTAAAGATTCCTCAGAGAGGGCACCACTTATGTAACGGCCGACCCCTTACCCAGCCGGCAGCTACACCTCCAAGACCCGTGGCCTGGATAGATAACTGAGGTGAATCTTATAAAATCAAGCCGTACCTCTAACAAATACAATTTTCCCCACAATCGACGGATTAAATATAGGCACACAAAAGCAGATATGTATAATTAATTAATTATATTAAATGAAATAATAAAAAATACAAATTTCACACACAAAAATAAATAAATAAGTGTATATATAAATATGTATATCCTTCCACCAATCTAACACCACCAAATATACCAGGCATGTCAAACACGTGGCCCCTGGGTCGCATGCGGCCTGCAACAGAAATCTTTTCAAGTTACAGACACGCGCATATAGAAGCATGTCATGAGTATGAGGCAGCTATGCAGTATCCGCAACGGACTTGGCCATCTGCCGTGCATAAGATACCATATTGACATTGGCAGGCGAAGGGGCCACCGATTCTTTCTCTGCCTAGGGCTGCCACGAGCCTAGAGCCACCCCTGCTAGGCAACACTACTGGCTGGGCTGCTGAGGCTGGCCACTAGGCAAAACTGACCATCACGAGTAGTAATAGCCCGCATATTTTCACATTTTTTGCTCTAGTTTTATGTAATTTTGTGCTAGTATTGTAACGAACAGTTAGTGCAGACAACAGCTGAAGATCTGAAGTGGACACTGATCTGAAGTTGGTGAGTTGTTTTATTAACATATTTTTGTGATTTTGAGATTGTAAAATTAGTGTAGGTCAGGTGGCTTTTTGCATATCGGCTTATTTAACAATATAAGCTTTGAAGTAAACTTAGTAAAGTAAAATTTGAGTTTTGGAGGATTTGTTTTCCAACTTGAATTACTGAGCAATGAATTCAGTGAGCGTTTTTGCACAAACAGGACTTTGCGCTGTTTTCTTACAATGTTAAAAATGCGCCTGAGAATATCCAGATGAAATTGATTGGACTGCATTCAGATTCTAATCTGAAGGCAAAATACAAAGACGTTGGTGTGCCAGGTGAACAATTGTTTTTGTTAATGAAAGCTACCAAAACCCCACATCGCTCAAGACTTACTGTCGAGCACCTTTCATCCCTCATAAAAGTTGCAGCTGCACAAGATTTCAAGCCTGATATTGACAAACTGGTTACTAACAAGAGATGCCAAGTGTCTGGACAAAAGAAATAGATCTCACACTGTAAGACTCCTATATAAGCAATGAATATAATATAATAATATAAGGACCAAGCTAAGAAGCTTGTATGTAAATAAATTGTTTTTCTTTAAACTTTAAGTGTTATATTTTTTAAAGTTTTCAGTATTGGAAAGAAAGCTACAGTAACTTTGTATAATAGTATAATAGTATTTGCTACAGTGCGGCCTGCTGACGTACGTGTGGCAGTTGAAGCGGCCCACCAATGGTAGAGAGTTTGACATGCCTGATGTATACAACAACAAAACCCTTCCTTGTCCCTGTAACATAACAAACAACACGAAAAACAACAATGAATGAATACGGAATGAATGATCGTGAACTTGAGTCCAAGTATATAACTGTCCTGAATGCGGATGACTGGTCAACAGATATGTGATGTATTTGTATTTCCCGGAACAAATGGAACCACCTCAGCGTGAATCCTCGGTGTGTGGCGGATGATGTAATCCGACCCCGCGGTCTCTGGCGATGAGGGAATTAAAGTAAGTCCGGCGAAATGAAAACAAACTGGGTCCAAAGCGCGATGTGGTAAACAGCAGGTAAACTTGGTTCGTAGTTGTAAAGTGAAATCTCCGACTTTCTCCTCTTTTTTTTTCTCTCTCGTCCCTCCTGACTACTTATATAGTGATGAGCCAGTTGTACTCGATTGTGATTGAAAACAGGTGCTTTCCATCTTGGGGCTTGGTCTCTTTCCATCATCCAGCCCCCTTGTATTTACGGGGACGACATTCACTGACGCACACAAAACGCACTTCGTACTAACAATGACAACACTATTACTATGTAGCCCCGCTACATTCTGTGGCTTCGTGCACGGCAGTGTTCAGGGCAAACCGAAGCTCGGGCAGCCATTTATCCCAGTCCTGATAGCGTTCACCCACATAGGAGGCAATCATGTGCTTCAGGGTCCGGTTCACTTGTTCAGTCATGTTAGCCTGGGGATGGTATGCTGTAGTAAGATTTTTCTTCACGCCCCAGCCTGTATAGAGATCATCAAGGACTGAACTTGTGAACTGGGGACCCCTGTCCGAAATGATGTTTTTCGGGACACCCACAGCGGGTAAATACGTCATTCTTCAGAGTGGAGCTCACCTTGCTGGCACGGGCATCTGTTAGTGCAAATAGCTCCACCCACTTTGAGAAATAATCCACTACCAACATAATTTGCTGCATTTCATCTTAAAAATGATATCGTCATCATATGTAAATACACGCTTTATGAAGTGGCACAGGTTGTGCAATATTATAACTGTAGTGCAAGCTTACAGTGAGGTAATTGTACTTATAAGTACAAACAGTTCTACAAGGAGCACTTGATTGACTGATTGACTGTGTTTAAAGTTCTTGGGAGGAAACTGTTCCTGAACCGCGAGGTATGTATTGGAAAGTCTCTGAAGCGTTTTGCAGTGGCTGAGGCAGCATGAGCTTAATGCTGTATCTCGATAATTCTCTTTTCGATCAGCTGCTGCCGTGATTCCCCACTCAGATACAGTGATATAAATACTCTGAGTGGTGCAGTGAGAGTAATATGGAAAAAGATGATCTGATGTGGCAACCCTTAAAGAGAGCAGCTGAAAGAAGAAAAACAAGGTGCAGTGACAGTAACAATGCTAAAGCAATTATGGTATTTGGAATACTATGGCTATTCCCTGGACCATTATATTGTTACAGGTTAATTACAATCAGATGCATTACACTAATAAACAATATGCGGTTAGTTTCAGTGTATTTATAAAGCTGCGTCAGGAATGTGGATCTAAGGCAGAAAGAAACAACACAGGAACTAAAAAAAAAAGCACTGCTTTGACGCTGGGTGCCGCCAGTCTGCAAAACCGAGTGCAGAACTTGCGTATGACTGGGTATGAGGTACCGTTTACAAGTTTAGGTTTTATACATCACGATATGAACGTGGAAACGTTCTTTCGCAACATTTTTGTGCGTACGCACCATTTATACATGAGGCCCCTGGACCCTACAGAGGTTGCACAGGTAGTCCAACTTCTCCAGAATGGCACATCAATACGTGCCATTGCCAGAAGGTTTGCTGTGTCTCCCAGCACAGTCTCAAGGGCATGGAGGAGATTCCAGGACATAGGCAGTTACTCTACGAGAGCTGGACAGGGTCGTAGTAGGTCCTTAACCTGTCAGCATGACTGGTATCGGCTCCTTAGAGCAAGGATGAACAGGATGAGTACTGCCAGAGCCCTACAAAATGACGTCCAGCAGACCACTGGCGTGAATGTCTCGGACCAAACAATCAGAAACAGACTTCATGAGGGTGGCCTGAGGGCCCAACGTCCTCAAGTGGGCCCTGTGCTCACTGCCTGCCTGGCCCCATGGAGCTCAATTGGCATTTACCATAGAATACCAGAATTGGCAAGTCCACCACAGGCAGCCTGTGCTTTTCACAGATGAGAGCAGGTTCTCCCTGAGCACATGTGACAGACGTGAAAGGGTCTGGAGAAACCGTGAAGAACGTTATGCTGCCTGTAACATTGCTCAGCATGACCTGTTTGGTAGTGGGTCAGTGATGGTCTGGGGAGGTACAGTGGGTACGGAAAGTATTCAGACTCCCTTCAATTTTTCACTCTTTGTTATATTGCAGCCATTTGCTAAAATCATTTAAATTATTTTTTTCCCTCATTAATGTACACACAGCACCCCATATTGACAGACAAAAAAAAGAATTTTTGAAATTGTTGCAGATTTATTAAAAAACAAAAACAAATATCACATGGTCCTAAGTATTCAGACCCTTTGCTCAGTATTTAG
>JANRMT010062791.1:3097448-3183245 GCA_026402145.1 Polypterus bichir lapradei | reverse complement strand
CTAAATACTGAGCAAAGGGTCTGAATACTTAGGACCATGTGATATTTCAGTTTTTCTTTTTTAATAAATCTGCAACAATTTCAAAAATTCTTTTTTTTGTCTGTCAATATGGGGTGCTGTGTGCACATTAATGAGGGAAAAAATTAATTTAAATGATTTTAGCAAATGGCTGCAATATAACAAAGAGTGAAAAATTGAAGGTGTCTGAATACTTTCCATACCCACTGTATATCCATGGAGGGACGCACAAACCGCTACAGGCTAGACAACAACACCTTGACTGCCATTAGGTATCAGGATGAAATCCTTGGACCTATTGTCAGAGCCTATGCTGGTACATGGGTCCTGGGTTTCTCCTGGTGCACAACAATAGCTGGCCTCATGTGGCGAGAGTATACAGGCAGTTCCTGAAGGATGAAGGAATTGATACCATTGACTGGCCCCCACACTGACCTGACCTAAATCCAATAGAACAACTCTGGGACATTATGTTTCGGTCCACCCGATGTCGCCAGGTTGTACCTCAGACTGTCCAGGAGCACAGTTATGCCCTGGTCCAGATATGGGAGGAGATCCCCCAGAACAACATCCATCGTCTCATTAGGAGCACGCCATGATGTTGTCAGGCATGCATACAAGCACGTGGAGGCTATACAAACTTCTGAGTCTGATTTTGAGTTGCTGCAATGAATTTTCATCAAAATAGACTAACCTGCCGCATCATTTTTTCACTTTGATTTTCGGGGTGTCTTTGAATTCAGACCTCTATAGGCTGATGATTTTCATTTCTATCAAACGATGTAGCATCCTTTCGTTCCTAACACCCAGTCCATAGCAGTATAGATAGTATTGAAATCTAATGCGTTTTCAAAGTGTTCCTTTCATTTTTTTCAGCAGTTTAATTTATATATATATATATTATACACACACACATACAGTGGAACCTCAGTTCACCAACGTCTCGGAACACGTACAAATCAGTTTACGACCAAAAAGTTCGCCAAACTTTTGCATCTGTTCACGACCACAGACTCGGTATACGAACAAGCCAGTTTCCCTTTCGGTTTGTGCACGCCAATGATTTCCGCACATGTTCAGTCTCTCCCTGTGCAGCAAGCGAGAGCAAGGGGGGAGGAGAGGGAGAGAGAGAGAGAGAGAGAGAAAGAGAAAGAGAGAGAGACACACACACACGAGAGACAGAGACGGCTGGACGCGGCCGAGAAGGCAGTTAAAGAATGCACCAGGTTTGTTTTCAAAGAGACAGATCCAAGCATTGTTTTAACCTCGTTGTATTTAATGAAGACTTTTTTCTATTGGATTTTAACCTCCACTTCTGTTTACAGAGATCGGTTCGTAGCGTGCATTGTTGCAATGTTACTTTTCTTGGTTTATTAAATTACGGATTTTTAAAATGTTCATTTTTTTCCCTGTGCTTAAAACTCATTTAAAAAAAAAAAGTGTTTTTAGCGAGCGGTTCCTAGTGCTATAGCTCGAACTCTTGCAGTGTTAGTTTTCTCTGTTGTTCAAGGTTTTCTTAGTGTTACTCAATGTTTTTACATTTAGTTTACTATTACCCTGTGCATTCTATTGTATAATTAACTATATTTGTGATTAAAAACTAAAAAAAAATATATATTTACATACAGTTCGTACGGTCTGGAACGGATTAATTGTATTTACATACAATCCTATGGGAGAAATTACTTCGGTTCACGACCAAATCAGTTTACGACCAGAGTTTTGGAACAAATTATGGTCATGAACCAAGGTTCCATTGTATAATTAATAAATATATTTATATATACACACTCAATCACATGACAAAAACTATTTCTCACAGGAAAGTACATCTGGCCTAGTAAATATTTGCTAACAAAGGACATTTTGATATATTAATATTTTGGGAGTAACTCCCCCATCACAGAAAAACAAAATACCCGAAAATCTCAAAAACACTTTGAGTGATTTGATTGAAATTTGGTAATGTCATACAAAAATAGAAAATTGGCTGAGACATGTTTTTTTTAAATTTTTCAATAATTGTCAATAAAAAATCTTTAGGGAAAAATCTTTAGGGAGCATGTCCTATTTTTTACTTTAGCGGTGATTGCACAAAGAAATAGGACCTGCAACTCATGCAAATGAATGCCACAAGCAGAAAATCATCACTGTACAAACCAACGCTATAGATAAGTGGGGCTGGTGGCAAGTGAAAAAGGACAATGCCCTGCACACAAAAAAGACAAGGTGGCAAACTTCATGGAAAATGTGATGTGACATGGATGAGGAAAAGTTAGGTGAAACTCAAAGATGATGTGTTTAGCAAATGGCATCAACGGGTACACACAGTACTCCATGTTCTGTCAGCTTCTTCTTAGTCCACACAACATGGGGAAAATGCATACAAGTTCAAGCTGGATTGGATTGTTAGACGCTCTCATATAAATAAACTTCAAAAGAATAGGGAGCTGGGGGAAGTTTGGTGATAAAACACATGCACCTTTCTGGAGAACTAAAGTGTTCCATTGGAAGTCAGACTGTGATGTGCTGCTCTGCTCCAATTCGCAGATACAATGAAGCCCTAGTACTGCATCTCAGTATGTTGCAAGCTAGGAGTGACAGTATGCCTTGGTCAGTTAAATGCCTGCACAGCTTACTAAAGGTGTCCCCCAAAAACAGTACATAGATGACATTGTACACAGTTGACGATATTTCTTGTCATTTTAAACACACATTACAAAACTATTCAAAATATTTTCTTCTATCTTAAAATGCTGACAAATTAAGGTGTTTTCTAAATATACAGGATACTGAGAAATTAATTCATGCATTTATTTCTAGTAGGATTGACTACTGCAGTGTGTTCACTTTCTGCTTAAATCAGCTTTCAGTCAATTTAAAATGCTGCTCGCAGAGTTATTACAAGAACTAGAAACTGTTGGCTCCTGGTTAAGTTTAGGGTAGATTTCAAATTCCTCCTTTTAACATACAAAACCTAAAATGACCAAGGCTGTACTTACTTATCTGAACTTATCATTAGAACCAGAAAGCACATTAAGATCTCAAGATGCTGGCCAGTTTATGATTCCAAAGATTAACAAAATAACAGTGGGAGGTTCAGCTTTTAGTTAAATTGCCATAAAGCTGTGGAATAATTCACCTGCTAATATATAGGGTGGTCCAGATCTAATTATGCAGATCCAGATCATCTGGATGACTGATTTATGCGGGGATGATTCCAGTTCGGCGTGAAGAGGATTCTTCATGTCGTCAGTTTGCACACTTCTCGATGGATGATTTTTCGGGTGATTTTCTATGTAATAAACTTAAGTTATAGCGTAATGAAAATTCCATAATTAGATCTGGACCACCATAGTGCTGTCCATAATGTTTGAGAGAGAGGCACAGGTTTCCTTGATTTTCCTACTGCACTACCATTCAGACTTACAAATCAAATAATTCAGATGTGATTAAAATGCACATTGCAGACTTTATTTAAGGGTATTTGCGTACATTTCAGTCACAGCATATAGAAATTTACAACACCTATTATACATGGACCCCATTTTGGGGCACCATAAAGTTTGGAAAATAGCAATATTAGGTATATGAACCAGTCATATTCAGTCCTTTATTGCGTATCCTTGCCATGCAATGACTGCTTTAAGTCTGTGATTCATAGACATCACCAGCTGCTGTTCTGCCAAGCCTCAAATGTAGACATCTTCAGCTCCTGCTTGTTTCGGGACATGTTGGATTTAAATCTGGTAACTGGCTTGGCCATTTAAGAGTTTTCCATTTAAGCTTTGAAAAACTACTGCATTTCTTTAGCAATAAGTTTGGGGTCATTATCTTGTTGTAGCATGAAGCACCATCCAATGAGTTTGGGGGCATTTCCTGGAACTTGAGCAGATAAGCTGTTTGTATACACCTCAGAATTCATGGTGTGACTGTCATCAGCAGTTCCATCATCAATGAAGACGTGTGGCAGCCATACATGCCAAGCAATAATGCACTCACTGCCATGTTTTAACAGATGAGGGGGCATGCTTATCTTGAGCAGCTCCTTTTTGTCTCCACACTTTGTTCTTACCATCATTTTGTTACAGGTTAATATTTGTCTTGTCCATCCACACAACCTTTTTCCAGAATTTTGCAGGCTCTTTTTAGCACTTTTGGCAATCTGGCCATCATGATTTTTTTTAGGCTAACTAGTGATTTGCATCTTGCAGCGTGGCCTCTCTATTTCTATTCATGGAGTAATCTGCAGATAGTAGTCTCTGTCACATACACGTCTCTCTGTTGGGGCTTTTTCTTTACTATAGTGAGTATTCTTCTGTCATTGGCAGTGGATGACTTCTTTGGCCATCCAGTCCCTTTGTGATTACTGAGCTCTTTCTCTCTATTATATAAAAAAAATCCTACGATGAGACAAGACTTCTCAACCATATTCAACCAGGCCCACGGTCCACTCACCTCTCATTCATGTGAATACTTTTGACAGACAAAGTTCCTGCTCTCTCAGCTCTTATAAATTTTAACATTTTCCTCACTTTAAATTCCCAATTAAAGAGGTATTACCTCCAAATCTTATTGAAGAATTTCATCACGAAGGGTTATCAACAGGAAAAAAAATAAGTACACAGGCAATCCTAGCACCGAGATGAAGTCAAACAAATTAACGCCAAAAATATCGATCAGTTACTCGCCAGATTGGTTAAATGCTTATCAATAGACTATGCTAAAACATTTGGTGGTGATTGTGTGGAAGATGAAAACATCAACTTACGACATCCCATCGAAGATCTACAACTGTTAACACCGTCCAGCTGTCCACCGCACGTATTACTGTAGAAAGAAGGATGTATCCAAGAAAGGTAATGTAGTATATCTTCCGTAGATAACATTAAAATTCAAAAAAGTCATTTTATTTAATAGAGAGAAAGAAACAAAATTCAATTACGGGTAGCTAAACATTGCATTGTCACGATGAAAGTCCAAACAGAATCAAAATTCAATGCAATATTGACAAAAATTTAATTAAAAAAATTGTTTTTACTGAAGTTTTACAGTAAAAGTATAAGTTTAAAAAGTATTTACGTGTTAATTTCAAAGCCAAACAGAACAAAATTGTATTACGCAATGAATAACTCTAACGTAACATGAAACATAATTAACTTTCAAATTATTACATTTTACTATTTTTTAATATGGTTAATCACTCGCTGTAATGTAAAATAGTTAGTTCTATTATGCACATGTAACAATTCCCAGCAAAATAACAATGTTTAAATTGCACATGCGCTTCCCCATATGCAAGCGGCAGATCCGCAAAGAGGCTAGCGCATAGCGCAGGCCTGGGGGTTGGCAAGTGAAGCGAACTGGGGGCAAATCCCCTTAATGTTCTTAATGATATTCAAGACCAGTGATTTAGGTAATCCTCATCTCTAATGGTTTACTGTATTCCTGCTTTTCAGCCTCATAATGGTTTCTTTGACTTTCAGCGGCCACCTCTTGTCCTCCTGTTGAACAATGGCAACTACAGACTCCAAAAGGTAGAAGCAAGCCCTGTGTATCTTATGCCTGCACTAATGAAGCAATGAAACACACCCGAGTAATCTCAAACACTTGTGAGGCCAATTGTCCCAAACATTATGTAGCCCTGAAATGGGAGGGTCATGTATACAAAGTGCTGTTATTTCTACATGTTGTGGCTAAAATGTACATACATAACCCTAAATTAAAGTAAGCAATGTGTACTTTAATCACGTCTGAATTCTTTGATTTATAATTTAAAACTGTGGAGAAGTGGGGTAAATGAAGGAAAAACATTTACCTGTACTTAATGAGGGAGCGCTGTGCAAGAACAAAGCAGTTTGTACAAATGGATTTCTGAGAGGGCAATGATAGTTTGGCAAGCTAGCTCAGCGAAAAGGATTACTTTGGTTCCGTTTTATGTATTGTATTTATCCCATTTTTGACATCCATTGTATGCCCAACCTACTCGGAATGGGGTCTTTCTCGGAATTACCCTTCCCAAGATATCTTCCAATTTTTTTTCCTACAGGTATTATTGGAAGATTTTTTTTCTTGTCTTCTTGGAGAGTCAGGGATGTCAAAAAACATGGCCTGTTAAATTGGGCTACACAAAAAAATAAATTAATATTGTACAACGCTTATAACGTTCAATACATTGCACTGGCCATGGAAATGAGCAGCCTGTAAACATCAGTACTCTATGTAAAAAGTTAAATAAAACCAAAATTCAGTATATATTGCTTCTGATCTAAACCCACCAAAACTTTGCAATGGTACAAGATTACAGATAAAAGTATTACATTCAAATCTGACTTAAGCTACCATTTTTACAGCGTCTGCTACAGGGAGAAATTATATTTCTACCCAAAATTCACATTATTCCTATTAATTACTTGCTATATTCTTTTGAATTTAAACTTCTTCAACTGTTTTTTACAATGACCATCATCAAACTCCAAGTCACTAGGAAAAGCAAGAATTGATCTATGGTGGGAAAGTTTTAATCATAGCCAAATGTATAAAATATGTTCAAGAGTAAGGAGGTCCAGTGAAGTAAATGGTTGGACAAAAAAAAAAACAAAAAAAAACCCAACAAATATTGTGTACAGAAAAGTACTGTTATTTATAGTGCAATGCAGCTTCTGATATATCCTATTAACCCTTTTTAACAAATTTCCAAGGGGAAGCAAAATAACACAGTAGGTCCAAAATAAAAAGTATTTATTTATTGTTTCAAAACATCCACATTGACCAGTCATTCATATGGTTCACCTCATAAAACTCTGAAACAAGGCAACCACTCTTATGATAAAATCTTGAATATGTTAACAAAAGTACATAATCTCTGAGAGGTGTGGTTAGCAGGGCTGTTAAATCAGCGTACTTCAGTCAGCAAACATTAATGTACCCTGCACATCGCGGCACATGACGTAACATCCTAAGAGCTTTCTTTATCACTTCTGTCTGAATCTAGATGAGTGAAGTATCACTACTACTGTAGGTCCACCTCATAAGATGCGCTTTCTAGTTTCAGATCTCTTATTGTGCATTCAAAACTAACATTTTTACTTCCTACATTACATTACATTAACATTAAATTTCATCAGTCATAAATCTGTCCAAGTCCCTCTTTAACGATTCAGCGGATTCTAGATTTCCTGCCACCACACCTAGTTTGATATCATCTTCAAACTTATTCATCTTACTGATTACATTTGTGTCCAGATCATTTATGTCTATTATATAAAAAAATCTTGCGACGAGATGAGACTCTCAGTGAGACACTTTCACGTCCCGCAAGACGAGACTTTGTGCCAAGAGATTTAACCACACCCGGGACCAGAATATATTGTTTGGATTTAAACTTTAAGTCAAAGACTTGTAGATGTCTAATTCGTGTTGCCATCAGGGAAAAGTAGTGCTTCTTGCCAATGAAGAGGTGTATCCGCAAGAATACAGAATACGCTTGGGTCACAGAGTTGCACAGATACACAGGAGTAGGTGATTGAGCAAAGAGAAGGTTAATAAAAAAAAATAAAAAAAAAAAAAAAAAAACAAACAAACAAACAAACAAAAAATTTCCTATTGTATCACTGTTTAAGAGGGGGATTCGGAGGAGCGACCACATCTCCTTGGGTTGCGCTCAGCCCCCCTCTTCACAACGTTAGCAGCAGAGACGTGAAGTGGCTGGTGTGTAGCGTAGGCCATGGGTTGGCGAGTGAAGCGAGCAGGGGGGCAAAGCCCCCTAGTATGTTAAAAATAACAAAGGCCCTATCACTGATCCCTGAGGGACACCACTTTTAACATCACCTAATTCTGATAAGGTTCCTCTTCACATCTGACTTCAAATTACTGAACTTCTAACATACTGAGCTTTAAAAAGTTCAGACCATATTTAAAAAAAAACTATCAACACGTCCATTTGGTTTCATACAAGATGCTGGTCATAAGATTCCAAAGATAAATAAAACATTTATTATGCCAAGCCATTTGCTACAGGGATGCAAAAACTGCGGAATCATCTGCCAACTTTTATATGAGGTGCCCCATCAGACAACATTTAAAATCAGGCAGATGACTCATACAGAACATAATCTGTCCAGAGATTCTGATTTGACTGTTCATTTTGTAATTCTGTTAGTTATTTTGGCTCAAAATAAAACTTTGCCATCATTGTGAAATGCTTCTCAGTATCCTCCTATGAAACCTGCTGTCACTACTTCTGCCCATGGAATATGATGTCAAACAGTGAATCCTCTGGAATCTGTGAAATAAGTTTGCACATAGAATATTGCAGAATGACCAGGATAAGCATGACTGTCATCAGAACCGTGACTTTGTCCATTATAATCGACGACCTTAGGTTCATTTTACAGAGGAATGTTTTTAACTGGAGCTAATTTTCCTTTACTCTTTCTTCAACTGGCCATATCTTAATTAGGATGTTAATTGTGCCATTACAAGTTGTAATAATTTAGAGTAATTTCTGCTGTATTATATGTTTTTGTGTAAATGTTTTATCATTTAGTAAACATAGACTGTACTTGCAACTATATTATAATAGTAAATGCTCTATGCAATATACTGTACATTAAATTGAAATAAGTTATAATTAAGAATAAATATGAACAACTATTGCATGAACTACAACAAAATAAACAATGTCATGGTAATTATTTTGATTTTCTGCCAAGATATGAATTAACTGTGGAGTACCTGAATAGAATGACAAAGTATTTATTACAAGTCAATTCTGCTAAAAATGAACTGCTGTTTGTAAACATCCTTTAGATCTTGTATAGAACTTACTTTATGATTTGAATTTTTAAGAGGGAGAAACACCACAGTTCAGAATTGTGACAACTGCTCAACCTTTACAATGTACTGGTGAGGCATCATCTTGAGTACTGTGTGCAGTTTTGGTCTCCAGGCTACAAAAAGGACATAGCAGTGATAGAAAAGGTCCAGAGAAGAGCGACTAGGCCGATTCCAGGGCTATAGGGTTTGAATCATGAGGAAAGATTAAAAGAGCTAAGCCTTATACAGCTTAAGCAAAAGAAGATTAAGAGGTGACATGATTGAAGTGTTTAAAATTATGAAAGGAATTAGATAGATACAGTACAGTGGATCGAGACTTATTTTAAAAGTGAGTTCATCCAGAACATGGGGACACAGTTGGAAATGCAAGGGTAAATTTCACACAAACATTAGGAAATTTTTCTTTACACAAAGAATGACGGACATTTGGAATAAGCTACCAAGTAGTGTGGTAGACAGTAAGACTTTAGGGACTTTCAAAACTTGACTTGATGTTTTTTTTGGAAGAAATAAGTGGATAGTACTGACGAGCTTTGTTGGGCTGAATGGCCTGTTCTCGTCTAGAGTGTTCTAATGTCCTAATATGGGGATAGATATTTGAGGAGTAAACTGCAAGACAATGATTATATTATGTACATTAAAGAACCATCAACAACAAATCAAATTAGTAATATATTGAACAATTATTATAAAAATAAAGTTGAATAAATCAGACTCTGCAGCTGCATGGGGGAAAAAAAAAAAAATTCGAGTATATGTTCAGATAAAGTACCACTTCCGGTTGATGGATTTGGCCTAAGTTAATACAGATATACAATTCTGGCGTAAGAACCACATGCCAAATTTCATCCATCTATCTAGCTGCGTTTGTGAGATATCGTGTTTATACACACACACACACAGACAATTCCGAAAAGTGATTTATCAAAATGTCGAGGTCGAAATTTTTTAATAATTCGCATACTTTATAATTCGTGTGCGAAGTGGCAGGTGAATTACTGTCAACAAAAGGCAGGCACCTGAGAAATGAACTGAAACGTTACTCACTCATGATTTTCAAAAGGTACAGCATGGTGATGGTAATATAATGGTGTGGAAAACATTTTACATATTTACAATCAATGTTTTGAAAAGACATGAAAATATATAAAAAAAATCAAGCTCTCCAGTGAAATAGGAAATACTCCATTCTAAGTTAAAAAAAAAAAAAACTTGCAAAATAATCAAATGGAAACAAAACGTTTATGAAATTCATTTTGTATTACAAACTTTATTTTATATTCAAACTGGTTACTGTAAACAACTGCATACACCATTTACCCCACTGATGTGCAAGCTGCATTTTCAACAGAACTCTACTTTAATGCGCCTTCTTACTTTCCAACTGACTATTCATGTTTTAAACCCTGAATGCTTTATTTAAAATATGAATACATAACACTTCTCCTAATCAACATTACAAAAACGTTACAATCACTTTCATATAATATTAACAACACATTTAAATGCAATTAGAGCTCTTCAAGTGTCCCAAGTGAGAAGTTAGAAGATGCATACCTCTCATGTTGGATTGATATAAAACACCAAACTGGTAAACCTGGAAGTGGAAATAAATGTGTACATGAAAGGCATACAAAAAATGGGAAAATTTGCATATGTTGTTAAAAGCGTCCCGGAAAAAGTTAACACTTCTATTTTAAAGATTTTAAACAAAAATCTCCTTTAACTTACTTTCAGGGCTACCTCCAATGTCAATGTGCAGATTTCAATGCCAAGGAAACTTACCAAAATAGACGAGAACCAAGAAAGGAAAAAAAATAAAAAAAAATTTTATATTTTATATATATATATATATATCTCCCCACTGGTAGGATTTCTACAAGATGCTTAAGAATCATATAAATGAAGCAGGTAAAGTTTAGGCTATTTTAGGCTATTTCAAGCTATTTTGTTAACTGCAAAAATAACTACAGCACTGTCACCCAGTATTTACTTTTTTCTGTTTTCTTGTGGGAATAAATGACAATTGCTACAAATGTTGTGGCAATTTTTAATGATCCAGTGGTCTTAACTACTTTATTTACTTGTCTTTCTGGCTTCAAAGATAGCACCATTATAAAAGAAAATACAGTGGCATGCAAATGTTTGGGCACCCTTGCTTAAAATGTCTGTTACTGTGAATAGTTAAGTCATCAGAAGAAAAACTGATTATCAAAAAGCTTAAAGATGGCACATTTCTTTAGTATTTAAAACAACATTACATTTTTATTTCCATCATTCACAGGTACAAAATACACCCAAAAAAAAAAAGACCTGAAGCAAAAGTTTGGGCACCAGACATGGTAAATACTTAGTAACAGCTCCTTTGGCAAGTATCACAGCCTGTAAAAACTTTTTGTAGCTAGCAAAGAGCCTTTCAAATCTTACTTGTGGTATTTTTCACCCATTCATCCTCGCAAAAGGCTTCTAAATCTGTAAGATTCTTGGGCTGTCTTGCATTCACTGCTCTTTTGAGATCCATCTGTGGATGTGGATGTGGATGTGGATTTTCAATGATGTTTAGGTTAGGGTACTGTGAGGGCCATGACAAAACCATCAGCTTGCAACCTCTTGAGGTATTCCATTGTAGATTTTGAGGTGCGTTTTTTGGATCATTATCTTGTTGTAGGAACCATCCTCTTTTTAACTTACTTTTTCACAGATGGTGTGATGTTTGTTTCCAGAATTTGTTGGTATTTATTTGAATCCATTCTTCCCTCTACCAATGACATGTTCCCTGTGCCACTGGCTGCAACACAAGCCAAAGCATGATCGATCCACACCCATGCTTAATAGTTGAAGTGTTCTTTTCTGGGAATTTGGCACCCTTTTTTCTCTAAACATTTTATTGCACATTCTGGTCAAAAAGATCCATTTTGACTTCATCAGTCCAAAAGACCCATTTTCAAAATGCATCAGGCTTGTTTAGATGTTCACTTGCAAACTTCAGGCACTGAATTTTGTGGCTAGGATGCAGGAAAGGTTTTCATCTGCTGACTATCATGAGGGTCATATTTCTTCAGGTGTTGCTGCATAATACAACACAGAGTGTACCACCACTCTATAGTCTGCTAAATCTTCCAGAAGGTCTTCTGCAGTCAAACAGGGTTTTTACTTGCCTTTCTAGCAAACCAATGAGCAGTTCTTTCAGAAAATTCTCAGTCTTCCAGACCTCATACTTTGAGAGCATCGATTATTTTATTTTTCAGAGTGTGAGGCAGCTGCTCAGAGGAGCCCATCACTGCTGAAGATTAGGACAAGGTCTGAGGAGTCAGAGAATTTATACAGCTTTGCAATTTGTATCAAGTGGGATTTCGTAATGATGACTGTGAACAAGCCATAGCCCTACCGAACAAGTTAAGGTCTGAACACTTGGTAAAAGTTATGGGACCTGAAATATCTAGGAGCGCCCAAACTTTTGCATGGTGCTACTTTCCTTTTTCACTGTGCAATTTTACAAAACATAAAACAATACACTAATCTTGCATAAAGGGCTGAAAAGAAATGTCACTTTTACATTTATGCCCTTTGATGATCATCTTCTGTTAATTATTCACAGTAACAGACATTGTAAGCAAGGGTGCCCAAACCTTTGCATGCTACTATAATATACAAATAAAATAACTTCTTTAAACAAAAAACATGCTGGGGCAAAAATACTTTTTATAAATTGGCTAAATGTCACTTGTAGAACAAAAAAATGAGGTGAAATAATATACAGGACAGGACAAGGCCAATTACAATTTAATGTTGTAACAAGAAATCTAAGTAAGTTGAAAAGTAACAAAAATCCATAAAACAGACAATACAGTCAGAACAAAACACACTTTTAAACATTTAAACAGTTTGTATAACAAAGAGTTCACTACATACCAAATCTTTAACTTTAATTAACCCTTTATAGAAAATCTCTACAGACAGAAATTAAGGTTCTAATAAGAGTCGTGGAAATCCATTGCCTCTGCAGCTCGGTTCATGGATTAGGAGTTCTGCTCTCCTGCCCACCAGTATGGTTCACTTTATATCCATTAATTTGTTTTTCTAATTACTTCTACAAACCTGATCACAACTGCGTCACAATTAAGCTTCCAGCATTGTGGCACAACTTTTACTGTTCACTGAAAAGTGCTATATTGGATGTATATAAAAAAAATAAAAGAAAAAACTTTAATGCGGTTAAGTTCTGTTTAAAAAAAAAAAAAAAAAAATTCAACCTATCATTACTAAAGTAGCATAGTAAAATCTTCCATTCTGGGGCAACAGCAATCTATAAATTCAAACCTATGCAAGGATAAAAAAATAAATTACATAATAAGCATTTGACGTATGAATGTTGTTATAAACTTGCAAGACATAGGAGATATGTTATAATCCTGTTCCTTATGACAATGATTCTGACCGTATATCCATATATGCAACAGATTAATTAACTTAAATACATTAAAATGTGACCTACAACTGGCAAGTTTAAACTGATTGCTTTCTACATGGAATAATAAATTGGCAAATACAGATAAAAAATACAACATATACTGAATTTAATAAGAAACTGAATTGTAATTGTAAAGAAATAAAAGAATGTTTCATCTGTTTTTTCATAATCATTTTATACATACTTTCTACACTTGGTATTATATTAATATACATAACTTATAATTTCAAGCATTTTTCTATCTTGATAAATTAAAATGTTTCATTACATGTGTCTATGTTGTATTTGTATTTGTGTTTGTGTTTACATATAATATATACCGTATATATAAATATGACACACACAAACATATCTATTTATACAAATACACTCACACGTACAAGACACACACACACACACACACACACACACACACAGACAGGCTTTGACATTCTTCATACAAAGCAAAATTTACAAATAATAAAAGATTGCATAAAACACTTTAGGCAAAAATTTCTGAACTATTAAACAGTTTGACACTTGAAAGCCATTTATTGCCAAAGCTGTAAATAGAGGACCTTCGGTTACTTTGTTACAAAACAGTTAGAAATTCTTTAAATAAAAAGTGGGCTCTGCAGCAATGATAAGAAAAATAATTAAGTTCTAAGGAATTTTACCCTAATTGACATTAAGTAAAATGCATGGTACAATAAAAGTGATACAAAGAAGTTGAAATAGTTAAATCGATTTATGTGGCATTTTTCAAAAATTTGTTCCCAAACCTTTAACCAAATGTTATATATGGGTATTATACCCCTCCCCACCCCCCAAATACCAAAAACACTATGTTGCTAAAATGTTTTAAGATCCCAGTGACAAAATAGGAATCTGCCATACCAACAACGACCTTGTTTTTCATACAGGAAATGTATAATTCCAGATTGTGAGACACAAAAAATAGTGTACCTAATGAAAAGTTTTATTTTGGTTAATTACAAACTTCTCTGGGTATCAAAATTAAGTAACAAGTGATATAGAATAAAACATATAGTAACAAAATATAAATTAGTAATGTATGCTAATACCAAAGCAATTTTCTTTTTAAGCAATGACTTTTGTTCAAGACTTAATACCTCACCTTTCTATTGTGCAAAACAGCATTTTTGCCAAGTGAAAAAGCACAGTGAAATAAACATTCTTTGTGAAATGCTGAAACGGCAGTTATTAAATACTGCCATAACATATTTTGATCTTATAATGGAAAATTATGATCAAAGTAGAATGACAAAAATATATGCTAAAATACAACCCAAATTTAAAACTCTTTACCATGCTTAGAATTGTTTTAATTTGCATTCAATGCTAACAGTACAATCTCAACCTACCAATGAAAAATTTTTTTTTAATTAAATTATGCAAAACTGAGTTTATACTTTAAAAAAATTTAGGTCACCGACTTTTCACCAGTAAAACATCTAGTGAAAAGCTCTTTCAGTTATCAAATAAGAAATATTTTTATATCTGAAGTGGTGCAGACTGGACTAAAAGTATTACTTGTTAACTCCATTCCTTTTCCGTAAAAAACGCAACTGTAGGCAGCTCTGAGTAGATTTGAACAAACTAGTTATCTATGCCGCAGTCTAAGAATTATGAAAAAAATTATACACAAAAGTAATCTAAATACTAAATATATATGCACAAATCTTGTCTATATGCCAGATACCAAATCTCTTTAAATTTTACTGAATATAAATAAAAACAAAACGGGTTTTGTGTCTCCATAAGACTTTTTTTCTTTCTTTTTTTTTTTTTTTAAAGCCAAACTGTCAAAATGGAATTGTGTAGCTATACAGCACAGGAAGGCAGCACAGAATCTTTCAACAATGTATGTTTGCAAGTAAGAGTTAAAGTTTCAAACAGAGGGGAAAAAATACAAAGACATTTTTCTTCCACTCAAAATGTAATTCTGAATTAAATGTGTGAATAAAAACCAACTGCTCCTCTGTGTTTTAATAAAATTATACCAAGAAATTCAATGATGCACATATTAGTAATATTGTTTATTAATGCTTTATTTCCAGGCTATACTGCTTACCATGAGAGTGGAACTACTACCCGACTGGTTTTGAACATGAAAAAATGTCTTTGCAGATCAAGAAAAGTGACAGAGCCTGTGTCAGTTGAAACATGGTCATTTTAAAAGGTCTTTCATTTAGAACATCAACTGTGAAAGGAAAAAAAAGGTTTAAAATTCAAATGTTGGATATATTTTTTATCTACCCAGCAACAAAAAAATAACAGAAATTACTGTTAAATATTTTTGCTAGGTCAGATGGGGGAGGGGGAAAAACCATAAACGTATGGATTTCTTGATATTATATAAACAGGTAAACCAAAGTCCATCCAAATTTCAAACAATCCATTTTAACTACCATCTAAATCAGTGTCTATATATATTTGGCAACATATTTTGTTACTGTACAATTAAATGGACTTGAATTTCACTAATGATGCAGCGTCACATTAAGTGATCTTGTCATTCAATCATTATTGCTAATCAAGTCCCTGGAACCATGAACCGTGCTGTAGAGATTCTAGATTAGGGAGGGGTCAGAGATGGGGAAAGGTGTAAAGAATGGAACTTTAGCAAGATACAGAAAATTAAAAGGGCTCTCTTATGTACTGGATGTAATTGTCCACCTACAGCACACACCTCTATATATTAAACCTGCTAAATAAAAATTTCAAAACTAGATGCACAGAAATATGACAAGATTTGCTGAACAAAAAATGAAACAGGGGAACCAGAACAAAAAACAAAAAGCATTGCAGAGTTCATTGGATAGTCTCATTATAGCATAGTTCTTCACAAACCAATGGGGAAAATTCAACATGGTGTCCATGTGTCTTCCAACAACGTGCTTCTTTACTTGGGTACTATGAAGCAAGGTGGTAGATGCCTGGCTCCTTATTTTGGCTTTATAGAAATGGAACTCTTCTTCCATTTTACTTACTGGTAAATGACAAAGATTTCTGTTCATTGATTGATAAAGATTGTGTCACACCAAATTTAGAGCCATTTAAAATGCAATTATTTTGTTTACTTAAAGGAGTCATCCACTTCAAAGTCACCATCAACTGTCCATGCTACTGCAGTCTTCTGAGGAAACAACAATAGGCAAAAAAAAATTATTCCTCCTTCCAAATATTCCACCAGTCCAATAATATTCACGTGAAATAATAATATATAAATATGAATTCAGCATAATTTTAAATTCTTCTAATCAAATCCAAAAAAAAAAAACAAAAAACAAAAACACTGAAGTTACATGTACGTATTTTCATAAGAACGACAAAAACTAAGTGCGCCATGGTTTCTTTACATCAAAATAAAAGCATGATACATATTCAGATTTTAATAGCCACATAATGCACTGCTATAAAAAGGGGAGCTGCTTCACCACCACAACAAACATATACAAAGCACAAACAGTTATACTAAATGATTTTTGGCAAGCTTCCTAAAAATTAAAGTATACATTTAATGCTGTTACCTTCAATATCGTGACCATCTACAAAAGGTGCTGGTCCCCATATCCTAACAGTGCCATCATCAGATGCGCTAGCCATCATGCCTGGGACCTGAGGATTCCAGCTTACGCAGTTCACGGTGCGAGTGTGTCCTGTTAGCTCTGCAATGGGTAATTCACTACGCTTGTGCCAGATATATACCTTATGATCTAAAAACCAAAAGAAAATATTAAAAGTTATCACCAAGGCAGCTTTCAGGTAAAGCTCAAATGATAAAGTATAACAAAGGATCACCAATTATTTAGATCATCATGACAAACCTGAATGAGATATTACTATTATCAAGATCAATTAAAAATGTCATTTACATACAGAATGTCTACAGTATACACACACGCATATACACTACAAGTGAAAATTATAAGAATGCCTCAGTTTTTCTTCATATTTATTCAGTTGAAATGCAATGAATGACCTAAAATGGTGAAAAAGTATGCAGCAATGACCTAAAATGGTGAAAAAGTATGCAGTAAAGTGCTATAAGTTTAAAGTTTAGCAAAAACTGAAAAAAATAAATATCAGAATATTAGAAATGAGTCTTCTTCAAGGAATAACCAATAGGTTACAACCTATATTACGCAGCAATTAAAGTAAATTAAGCCTTGTGATTTGAAGCAAACGATTTGCACAGGTGTCCCAACTTCTGTTGATTACATAAAAACCCTTTGTCTTTCCTAAAACAGAGTTGGAACAGACTGTGTTACTATGCCCCTTTACAGTCATATGAAAATGTTTGGGAACCCGCCTCTTAATTCTTTGGATTTTTGTTTATCATTGGCTGAGCTTTCAAAGTAGCGACTTCCTTTTAATATATGACATGCCTTATGGAAACAGTAGTATTTCAGCAGTGACATCAAGTTTACTGGATTAACAGAAAATATGCAATATGCATCATAACAAAATTAGACAGGTGCATAAATTTGTGCACCCTTACAGAAATATTACATCAATACTGAGTTGAGCCTTCTTTTTGCAAATATAACAGCCTCTAGACGCCTCCTATAGCCTTTGAGGAGTGTCTGGATTCTGGATGGAGGTATTTTTGACCATTCTTCCATACAAAATCTCTCCAATTCAGTTAAATTTGATGGCTGCCAAGCATGGACAGCCTGCTTTAAATCATCCTAAAGATTTTCGATGACTTTCAAGTCAGGGGACTGTGACGGCCATTCCAGAATATTGTACTTCTCCCCTCTGCATGAATGACCCAAAACACAGTTCGAAATCTACAAAGGCATTGTCTTGTTGGAATATCCAACCCCTGCGTAACTTCAATTTTGTGACTAATGCTTGAACATTATCCTGAAGAATTTGTAGATATTGGGTTGAATTCATCTGACCCTCGACTTTAACAAGGGCCCCAATCCCTGAACTAGCCACACAGCATGATGGAACCTCCACCAAATTTGACAGTAGGTAGCAAGTGTTTTTCTTGGAATGCGGTGTTCTTCTTCCGCCATGCAAAGCGCTTTTTATTATGACCAAATAACTCAATTTTTGTCTCATCAGTCCAAAGCACTTTGTTCCAAAATGAAACTGGCTTGTCTAAATGAGCATTTGCATACAACATGCAGCTGTTTGTGGCATGAGTGCAGAAAGGGCTTCTTTCTCATCACCCTGCAATATAGATGTTCTTTGTGCAAATTGTGCTAAATTGTAGAACGATATACAGATACCCCATCTACAGCAAGATGTTCTTGCAGGTCTTTGGAGGTGATCTGTGGGTTGTCTATAACCATTCTCACAATCCTGTGCATATGCCACTCCTGTATTTTTCTTGGCCTGCCAGACCTGGGTTTAACGGCAACAGTGCCTGTGGCCTTCCATTTCCTGATTAAATTCCTCACAGTTGAAACTGGCAGTTTAAACCTCTGAGATAGCCTTTTGTAGTCTTCCCCTAAACCATGATATGGAATAATCTTTGTTTTCAGATCTTGAGAGTTGCTTTGAGAATCCCATGCTGTCAATCTTCAGAGTAGAGTCAAAGGGAAGCACAACTTGCAACTGACCACCTTAAATACCTTTTCTCATGATTAGACACACCTGTCTATGAAGTTCGAGGCTTAAAGAGCTAATCCAACTAAATTGGTGTTGCAAATTGTTGTTGCATCAGTATTGTGCAAGTTACATGCATTCAAATCAGCAAAATTACAAGGGTACCCAAATTTTTGCACAGTCAGTTTTTCACATGTAATTTAATTTCATACAACTAAATACTGCTTCACTAAAAATCTTTGTTTGGAAAACACCCCAGTATTCAGTTGTTCCTAGGAAATTAAAGACATACCACTGTTATCTTTTCTGTTGAAAGTAGAGTAAATTATGCAGGCTGAGAGGGGTTCCCAAACTTTTTCACATGACTGTATATTTAAAAAACAAATGTCCAGAGGAAAAAAAATGTTGACACACTTAAATTCAAATATGAACTTTCATTAAATAAATTGAAGAAATAGAAAAATTATTTCAGACCGTTTTTCATTGTTAAGATCAAGTAACTATCAATATTTAACTGAAGAACATAAGGATCATTATCATAATTTTTAGGAAACACTGAAGTACAAAAAAACTATGAAAAGCCTTGTATGCACTGTGTAGAGTTGTTTACCAATACTTTGTGCAAATGCCTATTACTATGATGAAGACAGCTGAAAATAAATGTCGGTGATTTAGGTAAATTCTTACTGAACCCCTTCATAGCAAAGTAACTTTGCAAACATCTCTATCATAAACTTGGCATGTATGGATTTTCTAGGCTTGCATTGCTTCCCTTTGCAGACAAATCTGAATTCAGTCATAAACAAATGCTAACATTTCAATATTGGTGTTAATTGTGTACAGACTGACGTATTAAGTATTTTCTAAGTTCATAACTGCATGTCTTAGGTTTTTATTGATTATTATAATGCATTAACACAGCATGTGCACATAGGTAAAATGTTGAAACAATCTGAATGATATGCACAATTTCACTTGGTTGTTTACGACAATTGCAATTATTTTTCCATTTAATTTTATAACTATCCCATTTCCGTGTTACCGTAGCATTTATAAAAATGTTCTGAAGTGTTCTACAGCTGTGTATTCTCAATAATAAAACACTCAGCTAATAAAGCAGTAAATATTAAATCTCAGATGATAAACAAATAAAAAATTGAAAAGGATATCTAATTGGGGTAAGCACAGTACTAACTACAAGTATTTTGTGAAAACAGGTTAATACTCAACTCTCCTTTAATTAGAGTATGCAGATTAATTCTGCACAAAGTTAGTGTGAAATATTCGTGTAACAGGACAGAGTGGATGGTATATGAAAAAAAATTGTTAAAACAAATTTTTAATTCTTCTACTATCGTTCCCCTTTGCATACCTGTGCTAATACCATAATAAAACAGCTACCTGAATATACATGTTAGGTTAATAATTTACTAAAGAATACTTTATATTGGTTTGTGAAGAACTTTATACATAAACTCAAAGTGCTAACAACAGTACAAAGCAAATTTTTGACTTGTGGAGATTTGTTGCTGCATACCAGCACTCTCTAGGGTCACTGGCTACAGCTAGCATGGTAGAGGGTCTGATTGGTCAGAGATTCAGTTAGATATTTTTAGTCCTAATTTGCGTGTAAAAACAAATGAAAAAATAACTGATGCTTGTGAATCATTGGAGGGGAGTTGTTGGGCTTGGCACACACTACAACTTCAATAATACAGGTAGCAAAGTTGCAATGCAGTACCACAAGCTGTGGGTTGTCATTTTTATAACATCAGGAGAACATTTTTATCCATTTATTTTAATTAAAGACCTATATAAAATGTTGACTGCTTTCTGTGACACACATACAACAGAGTAGGAAAGACACAAAGGAGTTCTCATTTCAACATTTTTAACTGTAGGTCAATTCACGATCAGAGCTACCAGATTCCAAAAAGTAACTATTCAAGATTTGAATATGAATGTCAGTATTTAGAATACTTTTACAATTACAGATGAAAATGCCTACATTTTAAATGTTACCTACATATTGGTTTCATCAAACTAGAAAAAAATTACAAAACTGAACATGCTATGGACAAAAAATGCTTTTAATCACCACTTAGCGTTTTACTTAATGGGGTGAAAAAAGAGGGCATGAAAGAGTATCCTGAACAATGAGATTAACTGTGATTGGAGTGAATTAATTCTTACAGACTTAACTTTGTTTTGCCACATTCTTCCAAAGAAACAGCCTTTTAGGCATTAGTACTTTCTTTATAATGTTTGCAAAACTTTAAATGCCAAAAACCTTAAAATTTTGTTTATAAGTTGTTTATGTACTTGGTATCTACTGGGCACTAGGCTGCAGATACATTTAACTATTTGCTTTTGCTTTTCCTATATGTCTGCAGACTCCACCTGTTAAATCCGCCGGCCACTATGTGCAAGGCTGGTTTTGTTTGTTGCTTCTTTTGGTTTGTCGTTATAATTGTATTTAAAAGGGCAAATCATATGTCCTTAGAAATGTCATTAAAAACATCACTTAGTGTCTTTAGATCCATATATGTCCATGGGGGAAAATGCATAGTGCAACTACCAATTCTAAAGGCCTAATTGGAAAGAACACTGGAAAAATTGAATAATGCCAAGCTGGAGAGGAACCTAGATGCCACATTTATAGAAGTAGATTGTCATTTTAAGGGAAGAGAAATGGAGAGTGGATAGAGATCTGAAATAAAGTACATTTAAAAATGAAAGAATAAAGTATGAGATAAACCAGAAGCCAATGTATGTATTGTATGTGCCACTTTACTCCAAATACACTGTGATACACAAGTGTAAAAGAAACAGACAGAAGCATTGCTAATGCATAAATTTCAAAATGAGAAAGATTAGTCAAACGCTCCCTCCTTACTCAAATGAAGAAAAAAATTATAATGGTACTAAAAGAAGTGTGTTTTCTTGTGTGTCAAACTTTTTCGGGATTAAAGACAGTAACAGTCAACAGACCATACTGGCAAGCAAAATTTTGCAGTATTGAGATCGCCACAAGGAAATATCACAAATGTTTCTAGCCACCTAAAGCCCCAGTGTAAAATACAAAATGAAGCAGTTATGAAGTCTAAGCAAATTCTATTGCAACCCAATCACCGTATATAGCTTTACAAACATCCATAGAGGGCACACTGCTTACTGAATTCCCGCATCAATCTCAGTAAGGGCATAAGAAATATCAGATGCAATGCCTAACTTTACAAAATAGATCGCTCCCAATAATACTAGGAATTAGGGTTTAAGAAAAACGACTGTGTCAGTTGGGACTCAATCTCAACTTGTAACTTTTTTTCCCCTCACTGTTTTCAGATGTCAAAGAAAAACAGACTGAGATAACTTTTCTAGCAATGAGCAATTTATGGTGTATGTATCCTTGTTTTACATGAGCTTAAATGTTACAGTAATTTTAATAGTGCACACATTATGCTGAGAAGCCCTTGACTACAAATTGAGGTTTTCCCCGTTGATCCCAAGAGTAATAAAAACAGTATGCATTGTGGAATTGGCAAGAGAAGTTAAACTGCATAGCAAAAGGTTAAAGTCATTTCTTTTAACAGAGAGCAAAGGATGAGTTGTTTTGGGTACAGGCTAATTTTTTCAGTAGTTATTTGCTTTATAGTCATATTCAGTGTTATTGAGTATAATCATAACGATAGATCCAAATCATAAAAATCACTGCGTAACTGCAGTTAAATGAAAAAGGTTAGTTTTCCCATTACACTGCCATGTAACAAAATAAAACTGCCAGTCAACATTACAGACTTGTTCAGAACCATTGACCCATTTTACAAACATACACACTTTTTGCATTCTTACTAAAACATTTATGTAAGACACTACTATGAGATAACTGCAACTCATTTATTTAAATATATTTAAATTAAGCTTGATTACATTTTAAAAGAAATGTATCCATAATTTTTGTTTAGTTTTTGTAATAATGCTATTACAGAAAAATCAAAAGTGTAAGTTAATAAATATGCATGCTGTTGGGGTGTCAAAGAATCATAAGTTAGAACCATAATCTTATCTGTCTCTATGTAAAAAAAAAATATTCTTCCCATTTAAACACTAGAATTCCTGAAGCCTATATAAAAAAAAAAAACTTGTAAATCCAGGCCACCTTAAATTCATTTGCAGCTCTCCATTAGTGTCTTTTGTTTTGCAAATGTATCGATCAGCACAAGAAGCAGGCAGACTGCTATCCCATCCTCCCACTGCCACAGCTCAACTAGCGCAAAAAGTGCTCCCAGCTCAAGTCTTGTTTATCTGGGTTTGAGGTGCCTGGAGTTGTACAGGGTGAATAGTACCATTTTTATTCGTGTACTACGCGCCCTAGTGTAAGACGTACACCCTAATTTTTACAAAGAAAATCGCGAAAATCGTTTTGCCCCATGTACGACGTGCATTGTGATTGTATAGGAAGCGTTTAGAGAGAGAGTGCGCGAGCAAGCGAGCAAGAGAGAGCGCGAGAATGAGCACGAATGTGCAAGCAAGTAAGCGAGAGAGAGAGAGAGAGAGAGAGAGAGAGTGCGAGCAAGCGAGCCCAAGCAGAAGTAAACATTATAGAATTACATTTCCTCGTGTATAATGCGCACCTGATTTTCTAATGCTAATTTTCAGGAAAAAATGAGCGCGTGGTACACGCATAAATACGGTATATTATTTGGAACACATGCATTTCATGTGTGTTCCATGTCTACAAAAATCTATGTAAATGTAGGATGACAGGAAATGCCTGGAATTACGACTTTTTTCGTAGGCTTCAGGGATAATAGTGTTAATCATGAATTGTGTAACCCTTGCACATAGTTACAATATTCCCTTAGCCCAAGGCACAGCACATTTTGGGAAATTACAGAGAAATCCCAGGACATTATGGAGTAATTAGATGCATTAATGCCCATTTGGTTCAAATGTAAACTGTATCATTATTTTAAAAGCCTGAGGTTTCAGCGTTGCATTAAACCTTAGTATCTCTTGAGTTATGTCTTGATTGGTGTAACACAAAAACAGAACTTCAGAGAAGACCATCTTGTCAGTTTCTCCCACAACTTAGCTCGTAGTTTATTAAATATGATCTGTACATCAGGTAGGCTATCCTTATCTATGTTGATCGCAGTAATATGGACAACAGCAACTGGATACAACTAGCAAAAAGTAGAAATCTTCAACTTGAAGACCCAGAAGTAACCCAAAAAATTTTGTCTTGTATTTGTACTTCTCTTTACTTGTGGTACTATGTGAACTAACAATGCTTACAGTATAGATTTAGACATCCTAAAAGGTAATTTTCCTGAAGCTGTTCAACCTGAAAAGCACTGTCTTTGCCTAACTTCAGAATGTGTTTGGTTAACCGTCTAACCAGCTCTCTTTTTTGTAGACTGTAAATTTAAAGTTAACTAAAGGTTATAGTTAATGACTATTCTCTCCTTTCTGTTAGTGCTGGGCGGTATGACCAAAATTCTATATCATGGTTTTATTCAAAATTATACTGGATTCACAGTATTGGACGGTATTTTTTTCCCCATGCATGAGTGGATTTTAACTACATTTCCATTGCAATTACTGGCTAGGAATAACCTATTCTACTGCCATGAGAATTGTAATTGTACAAAAAAACATTTTAATGTGCACACAAGTATTAATACAGGTTTGCATGGCCCCATAAAGTGATAGTTTTCAAGGGGGTGGCACTAATGAAGAGAAGGAATCACATTGCATGACAGTTGCAGTTAAAATATAAAGCCTTTTTATTGAGCAAATTTTGCAAACTTCTTAAACTAAAATTTTGACAACATATTTTCAACCATCCAAAGAGGCATTTAGACTTAGTAAAATATCCAGAGGTGCTTGTCAAAAGTTGTATTGCACTGAACAATGTCTTAGAAAAGGAATAAATAGTAAATATTTTTTGTAAACCAACTACACTTTGTTAATGTTAACAATCTCTGTCCACTGACATGTTAAAGTGACTTTTTAAACAACTTTATCATCATTAAACTGCATAATATTGAAACTAATAAATAATAACAATAAAATAAATAGTAGTGCAACTCCAGTAATACTATTACTTCCAAGACTTCTAGCCCAGGTGCATTACACAGTATTAACCAAATAAAAATAAAATAAAACAAGTGCAACTTGGTAATGACATCTTTTCCAACTGAACCATCATTAAGGCAAACTGCATTAATATGGACCTTGCTTCAAGTTAAGCTATATACATAAATAATAAAACTGCAACTTGCATTTATAATGCTATTTGTGGTATAGCCCTACAGAATCATATTAGGGCCTTAGGGTATTAGGACGCAGTGAAGAAAAAAAAAAAACTACATGTCGAGATTAAAGTCGACATTTCCACTTTATTCTCGTAGTTTATTTTGTCATTAAAGTAGAATGTCGTAAACTAAAAACTTCATCCTAAAATCAATGTTTAATTCACTAGATTTTCTCAAACCCCGTCTTAAGTTATGTAGCACATTAAATGTTCCCCGACCCAATTGTTAATTGCTACGCTCTTCTTAAGCTGACTTCCACTTGCACTAAGAAGCAGCGATCGCTGCACAGAATACATTCACTTCATGATATTCCTGCTCTCTGAAAATGTAGAATGTTAAGATAATTTTTCATGATGAAATGCATTAAAACAGGTATTAAACATGGACAGTAGTGTGCCGGTAGTGCTGCTGCCTCGCAGCAATTGGTTCCCAGGTGTACGTTCAGTGTAGAGACCTTTATGGCAGATGTGACTAGTAGGTTCCAAAAAACTGGATGTATAAATGGGTATCGCACAGGTTTAACTTAATGTGTAAATGTTGGGTTTGTGATCTGGTGGTCGAAGACACGAACACAGAATTCAATGGATGTTCTTCTGAGCGGGCTTTCTTTATTGCATGTGTGCTGTCTCTTTCTGACGAATTAAACCCCCAGTTCCTATCCTTCCTTTGTCTTTCTCCACATAACCAACTGCCACACGATAAACGTCCTTGTGAAATTAAAACTAGTTATAAACTTAGACCACGGAGTGTTCAGAACTTTAAAAAAAAAATCTTCGTTATACATGTTTAATTATGCCGTCCATTCAGGGTTGTGCCCATCCCATTAAGTTATTGTGTGCAAAGCAGGAGGAAATCCTGAACGTGGCGCCAGCACATCGCAGGGTGAATACGAGCAATACATACACTAGCAGGGTTAATATAACATAACAAAACCTGCCATCCTACATGACTTTGAAAGGAAACTGAAGCACACCGAGTAAACCCACCAGAAAAACATGCAAAAAATAAAAGCAGGGAACACCCAGGACCCCATTGCTGCGAGGCAGCAGTGCAACCTCCACGCCACCGTGCCCCCAACATGATTAACACAGGCTTTAATGCATTTCATCATGAAAATTATATCAAGTATTTATCTTAGCATTCTAAATGTTCAGGGAGCAGGAACATCATGAAATTAATGTATTCTGTGTGCTGCCTGCACCTCCTCTTAGTGCAAGAGGAAGTCAGTTTAAGAAGCAGTAGCGATTAACACGGCTACGGGAACACAACACAAAGCATTTAATGTGCTACATAACTTATGACAGAGTTTGAGAAAATCTAGTAAATATTCATTTTAAGATGAAGTTTAGTTTACGATGTTCTACTTTAATAACAAATTACGAGAATAAAGTCAACATGTTGACTTTAATCTTGACAAACGGCGAGAATAAAGTAGAAATGTCGACTTTATTCTCGTCATAAGCGTCGAGATTGAAGTGGAAATGTTGAGAATAAAGTCAACATGTCGTCACACTATTACACAGTACCCAGGTAAATTACACAGTATTGAAAAAAATATAACTTGGCTTGCAGTATTATCCAGTAGTATAGAAACAGTATTCACACATTTGAACATAATGGTCACACATTTGAACATAATGGTCCACATCCAACCTTTTAAATCCAAAATATCTCCAGACAACAGACGTGCCTACTTTTTCCATCAAAAGTTCTTCTGTGTCATCATGCTTAACTTTATCATCTGCTACAGCTTCAGTTTTGGAATGTTCTCTATCCATTTTCACTGTGCAATACCTCTCCGTTGTATGCTTGTTTAGCGGTGTAGCCGTGAAAAAGGTCCCCCTTAAACAGTTTCCCGCTGTGCCACGTTCCGAACGTTGTTTAAGCAATTTAAACCGGTGTTGCGGTATAAGAAAAATCCATATCATAACAAAAATAAACGGTTTTTGGTATGAACTTGTATACCGCCCAGCACTACTTTCTGTTAACAATCCCTATGTTTTATTAAGATTGTCTTTACCAAGCATAGTTTACCTACAGTATTTACTTTTTACAGCTTATTAACTTATAAAGTGTGCCTATAATTTTAGAGATGAATGTCATGTATTTCTGTTTACATCCATAATAATTGTTTCCATTGCAATGCTTTCCATAAAACTAGATTTTGCATAAAGTCAAGGATAAAAAACAAAAACAGATTATCTCAACATTTAGCAGGAAGCTGCAAAACATGAAGAGCACAATAACTGAAACGTAAAATAACTTGTAAAAATGTTCATTGTATTAGTAATATCTTCCTTAATAGATTTGAAAAAAAAGAAGAAAAAAAAAAAAAAAACACAAACTGTTACCTTCACTACCACTGGCTATGAAGTCTTCATTATGGCCTCCAAAACATGAATGGATGGTATAAAAGCCTTGTGTAACTCCTTGATATTTCCTTACTAAAACACGATCTTGCAAGTCCCATAAATGAACTCCCTAAAAAGAAAAAAGGTACATATGTTTTAATACAAGCTGTTTAATATATCACACAAAGGAAAAAGCAGGAACTTTTCACAGTATTAATAAATATTTTAATCAGAAAACAGTAACATTTTACTCCTCATGCTTTATTATATATGACAGGAAGAAAGGCAAGACATCATTGGACTAAAATGAAAATTTGGTTGAAGTGGTGTTTTTCAATTACATTTTCTTGAGGTGAAAAAGGAGTGCAACATGCACCTGACTATTCATCACTGTGGAACAACCTGAACAGAAAACTCTCTCACTCACAATCTGTAAGAATGCAGTAGTAGGACCAATTTGCTGGTCAACCATCTGGAATATCTATTTACTTACTAGTGGAGGACCGACCATACTCTCAAATTTAAAGATACTAACTCATTTCCTCACTGCACAACACTCGGCAGATAATAGTTCCATTATCAACTACAAACAGTAATAATGCATTGCTCACAACATGAGACTAGATGCTTTCCAAGCCTTAACTGCATTTTACCATTCTGTTGAAGAAAATCATGAAAAGTAAAAGAGGCAAGATAAATACTTAGCAAAGTTCCAAGCTTGCTTTAATCAAAATCAACTTAACAGTTCAAATAACAGTGGTCCCTCTCTGATATAGTTCCTTTCCAGATGGGTATAATCCCCTGGGTAACTGGAATACACACACCAGTAACATTTATTTAAAAAAAAAAAAAAAAAAAGAATATTTCCCAAAAGTGGTAATCCCAAGGAACTGCTTCTACCATCTACACAAGAAAGACACCTTAACCAAGGCACCTTTTTAATTATTTCAGTGCTTCCAACATTTTTGTCTGTTACCACTATGGAGTGTTTTTTTTTTTTTTAAATAAGCTGCCACTTTGGCTTAAATCGCAGAAATGCACTCAACCCCAACTAATCTGCTAATGTTTCCTCTTCTAAATTTGAGATCTTTAAAGGATTCTTTCAAACTCTTGATGAAATCTGCAGAAGAGATCGATGTTTACTCACACCAACTGAGGGAGACCTGAGCAATGTTCCAACTAATCTTAAGAACCTCTGAGGCTAGTTGAAAGTTACTCTGCAAACCATCCATACAGACAGAGCTCATCTTCAGTCAATCCATTTGCTGCCACATTCATGACAGGTCAGGTCAGGGAGCATGCAATGGTACAGCGTGTTGCCGCACCTACCACACAACAAAACAGCTTGAATCCTGGTTGACAACCCCCCAGGCAGACACAAGGTCCAGTCCCACCCTCTGGAAATGACCATCTACGAGGTCCAGTCCCATCCTCTGGACATGACCATCTATCTGCCGCAACCAGGTGTTATGGGGGCATCCCCTTGGCCTGGTCCAGCCGGTTGGGTCCTCAACAGTGAGGATCCTGCGAGCCTGATCACCCTCGGGGAATCGCACCACATGGCCATATAGTGCCACAGTTCATACTCCCTCACAATACAGGTAATGTGCCTCACTTGGGACTCCATGAGCAACTGCTTGTTTGGTCTCCAGTCACTGGATAGCGTCCATGTCTTGCAACCATATAGCAAAACAGGAAACACCAGGACACTAAAGACTTGGACCTTCATCCTTTCGCAAAGATATCGGGAGTACGACACACCCATTTCCAGTGACCTCCAGACCGCCAATGCTCTCCCAATCTGTCTACTGACTTCATAGGAAGTCTCACCAGAGACATGAATGTCACTGCCTAGGTAAGTAAACCTCTCGACAAGGTCAACGCTCTCTCTGCAGACAGGCACACTGCTGATGGCTGTGCACAAGAGGTCATTAAAGGCCTAGATCTGGTTTTTATCCAGGACACTCACAAGCCCAGACACTCAGACTCCTCATTCAGTCTTCTCTTGAGCCCAGATCAGAGCCTCAAGTGATTCTTCGAGGATCACAGCAAAGTCAAGATCAGTGAATCTCTCTTCACCAAGAGATGCCCCATAGCCAATGGACCCCATGACCCTGCACAACACCCAGTCTATGCAAGCACAGAACAGAGTAGTAGCAAGAACACACCTCTGATGAACACCTAGTTTTTCCATCAACTTGGAAAAACGCAGAGCTTCTGATTCGACTCTGCACATCACTCACAATACCAGTGTATGGGCCAACCATGATATCCAGCAACTTTGAGGGGATCCCTCAAAGCCTCAGGAAGTCCCACATGGCAACTCAATTAACTGAGCTGAATGCTTTACGAAAATCAACAATGGCTGCAAAGAAACTCTTGTCAATATTCGCATTTACTTTCCATGAGAACCCTCCGTGCCAGGATGCCGTCAATGGCAGACTTGTTAGGTGTAACCAGACTGCTCCAGTCACTAGTAAGTGAGCAAGGATCCTATTGAGAATAACCCTATCAAGGACCTTACCCAGCACCAAGAGCAGTGCTATCCCCCCTTATAGTTGTTGTAATTCAGGCGATCACCCTTCTCTTTCCAGACAAGATCGACAAGTCCCGTTTTCCAGTCAGCTAGGATGACACCTCTCTCCCAAATGAAAGCAGAGTGCTTGCAATTCCAGGAGAAAAGCCTTACCACCAGACTGGAGAAGTTCACCTCAGATCCCTGCAGCCTTTCCTACCGTGTTTATAACGTTAAGCTGCATCTGGCCCTGCAAGCGGGCCTCCAGCTTGGGTCCCAATTTGAGGTGGCTCATCCTGGTAGGCATAGTGCACAGAATCCCTTATGGCTCACTAGAGTTGCCAACATGAAAAGTTAAGGTATTTGAGAATCAAACTTATGAACAAATGCAGTTGCTAAGCATTTATAAACCAGATCACCATTTCCCTTTTAAAAAAATGTCCAAAACGTATGGGCTCAATTCACAAGACAGGAGCACAAATCCAATCACTAACTTTTAGCACAATGTATTCTGGTACATATTACACACATCTCAGCTCAACACAGAGTTTGTTAATGAACAAATCCACCACTAATCAATCTGATTCAGATCAGGCCATTCCTCCCAAAAACACCCTGACACATGTATTTATCATTCCCCAGGGGTATGATGAACTCTTTTACATTAGAGCATTACAACAACTTTGATGAGAATATACCATTCAGACAAACATGAGTGCCAATCCTATTCAACTAATTTCTCCAAAGTCAGGTTTTGGAAGACATAGTTCTACTACTTAGTAACCTACTTGGTCACTTTTTCCATGTGCCTATGCTTGTCCAACTGCCAAACCAACGGCGTTTAAAAAGGTTGAACATCCTGAATAGTACATAAGCATACGCATTTGGTATTCATCACATTTTGAAGAGAAAAATTGCTGTGGTACCTGTCATTTGTTTGGAACTCGTCACACTTCCTAGATCTCGTATGTGTTGACACCGTGACACGCATGCCCCGTTCAGTATATACAAAGGACCATGCCTTAATCTCGGCATAGCTCTCATTCAGTGCTCTATTCCTTGTCCAAGTACAGTACAATTGTGGGTACTAAGAAGGATGGTGATGATAACAGGCAACAGAAAAGAAAATTAGTTAGAACCACGATATGACAGAAAAAAAGAGAAATATGAGAGTGGTATCCCTGTGTCTAATCTTGTGACAAAGTACCAAATGCCAAGGACAACCATGTTCACCATTGTGAAAAATAAAGAGGTCACCAAAGCAGCTGATGTTACTAAAGGACTGAAAGTTTTGACGCTAGAGGAAGTGGAAAAATTGTTGTTGATCTGGATAAATGAAAAACATTTAGCTGGTCATAGTGTTTCAGAGGCCATCATTTGCGAAAAAGCAAAACTGTTGCATGCCAATCTGTTGAAAAAAAGGCATGGAATGAGTGTGGATAGTAGTGAAGAGTTTAAAGCCAATCATGGGTGGTTTGATAACTTTAAAAAGAGAAGTGGCACACATAGTGTGGTGAGACAAGGAGAGGCATCCAGTGCAAACAAAAAAAACTGCTGATGAATTTGTCCATGAGGTTAAGCACTATATACAGGCAGAGGGTTTGATTCCCCAGCAAGTGCTCAATTGTGAGGAGACAGGCTTGTCCTTATGTTCCAGATCATTTGAGAGGAGAAGTCGTTACCAGGGCACAAGAGAAAGGAGGACAGGCTAACTGTTTTTGTGAGGGAATGCAAGTGGGGATTTAAAAATTAAGCCTCTGTTAGTCTGCCACAATGAAAACCTGTGATGTGGAGGACTAATAGTAAAGCTTGGGTCACCAAGCATTTCTTCATGGAGTGTATGACAAAATGTGTAGCCAAACTTACAAAAAAAATATATATTTACACAAGAAAGATTTGGCTCTGAATAATAATAATAATTCTTTACATTTATATAGCGCTTTCCTCACTACTCAAAGCACTCTGCAGTTGCAGGTTAAGGGTCTTGCTCAAGGGCCCAACAGAGCAGAGTCCCTTTTGGCATTTATGGGATTCGAACCGGCAACCTTCCGATTGCCAGTGCAGATCTCTAGACTCTGCTTGCTTTGGTCAATGCTCCTGCTCACCCTCCAGGCTTGGAGAACAACTTGTTGGAGGCATTTAACATTTCATAACTGAGGGGCTCTTGCCCCCTAACACAGTTATTCTGATCCAGCTCATGAACCAGCAGGTCATCTCTTAATTTTATACAAAAAAAAAATCCTCCAATGTGTAAATCTTATTAATAAAGCCTGGAGGGATGCTTCTTACAGGACCATGACCACTGCCTGGAAGATACTGTGGCCAGAAGCTGTAACTCAGAGGACTTTGAAGGCTTTGAGACTAAGCCTAGGCCTACAGGCATTGTGGAGGATAATGTGACTCTGGGCTAGTCCATTGGAGGTCAATACTGATGATGTGGAGGAGCTAGTTGAAGAGTATAAAGAAGAGCTTAACATATTAGAGCTACAGGAGCTTCAGAGAGAGCAGCAACAGATAGTGGCTGAGAAACTGTCTTCAGATAAGGAGCAGGTACCTGCAAGGGAGTATGTCCCCAGTTCATTAATCAAGGAAATGTGGGCAAAATGGGTGAAAGTGCAAAACTGTGTTGAAAAATATATCACCCATAAAGCTTTAACAAGGTACAATGTTAATTTGTTGAATGACCAAACAATTTCCTACTTCAGAGGCATCTTGAAACACAGGCAATAAAACAAACATCATTGGATAGGTTTCTAGTGAAAATTAAACCTGGTGAGTCTCAAGCAGAGTTCAGTTGTGATCAAGAGACAGAAAAAAGAAAGACACCCTGAACAGCATTTGCCCAACTTTTTATGGAAGGAGACTCTCCTTCCATACAATAACAACATCTCTCCTCCACAACAATTTCCTCACCTTCATCCCTTTAGGCCAGTGGTCTCAAACTCAAATTGGCTTCAAGCCACTGCTGGTACTGTCATGTCATACAGGGGCCACATGAATGTTCAAGTACAACAAGAGATAATATTCGTGAAATATATTTTTACTTCCATTACTAACATTTTTCAAAAAGCAAAATGTACTCTAAATACCTTACTTTTAAAGGTGCAATTCCTTTTTCACTTAAATTAACAAAACTTTGCATTAACCTAACAAATGCAATACCTGAATACATTTGAACTTGTATTCTATTTCTGTCCAGAAACCCGGTAGCGTTTCTGCTCACACAGCCTTGCCACATTTGCCCTAATGGAGTTTACACGGAGTACAGCTGAGTATAGCTTCAAGATTAGCATCTGTAAACCAACACCTGTACTTGCATTTATTAAAGTTCGTAGTTGAGAAAGTTTCTCATACAAATGTACTTCCAAGAATGCACATTACCTGACTTGAACACTTTGGAAAGCTCTGGAAAAGATAGAGGTAATTATCTCAGAAACTATCCAGTCAAGTCTGCTTTTCCCTGTGCCTCTCTGAACTTCCAAGTTTAGCTCACTATTGCACGGCAAGTCGATAAGTTCCATTTGGAACAAACTTGAAACACACTTCAAATCAGCTGAAAAGGGGTCTGCAAACAGCTACAAGGTGTTGTGGTGTGACCTAAAGTCAGCAAAATGGTGATTAAATTCCTAGGTAGGTTTTCAGTAGCAGATGTATATGTATCACTTCTGAATGCTGTGCCATCCCCTAAAAGAGATCTAAATGATAGGAAATGAGTGAGAATTTTGGCAGAAAGCTGTGCTTTCCATAATTTAAATTTTGTGGTGAAGGCTTTCACTTTCATAAGCTGCTGTGATGAGCTGATCAGGGCCCTGGAGCTTCACGTTAAGTATGTTCAGCTCCTGTGTAATGCCCACTAAGAAAGCAAAGTCCATGACCCACTGTGGATCTTCCAACTCAGGAATTCATTCTGCCATCTGCCACGAAATTTTTCAACTCTGTTCGCAACACAAAAAATCTCAAGAAATTTCCCTGCTGAGCCAGCACACCTCAATAAAGTACATCACCATAAGTTGACTCAATTTCTTCTAAAAAAAAAAAAAAGCTCGGAAACTACTTGATCTGATGTAATACATTTTAGAACAACAGACATGACATGTTCAAATTTTAAGCATTTGCTGCACAGTGCTTGTTGATGAATAATGTAGTGTAAAACTTTCAACACACGCTCCTTAAGAAACTGCCCTTCGGTCAATGGCTTTCCTGCCTTAGCGATTAACTCACTTACCTTATAACTTGCTTCAACCGCACCATAAGCATCCTTCTTTGCTTTGCAAAAAAGAACTTTGCAGTAATTTCATGCCTTTGTGTAGCTGCATAAGCTAGTTTTTCCCTCTCTTCTCCCTTATACTTATCATACTGTTTTCTCCGTGTTTAGTCAAGTAATAATGTCTGAGATTATATTCCTTCAAAACAGCGACTTTTTCATTGCATATAAGACAGGTGGCATTTTCACTGAATTCCACAAAAAATACTGTAATTTCCATCGTTCTTAAAACTGTCTGTGTTCAGTATCCACCTTCTTTTTTGATTTGGAGACCTCTTTTTTTCTTTTAGGACAACCAAGCAAATGAATTCAAAAAAAATAAAAAATAAATTATTGTTCACGGACCAGCTTGCATTATTTTGTTGACGTCATATATGGGCTGGTGGGAAGGGGGAGGGGGCCGGGAGTTTGGGACCCCTGCTTTAGGCCATCAACTCCTCTCAGTAATGGTAAAGTTAATTTTATTTAACCCAACTTTTATTTTTTTATTTATGTCTGTGAACTTTTACTGTTTATTAGTAAAACTCCACTAATGCATAAAATACCTTATAAAATGTGGATTTTCTGGTGATCTAGAATGGATTAATTCAATTTACATTATTCCTTATTGGAAAAATTTATTTGGTACTCATTGTTTTTGCAACTCATCGTGCCTTCTGGAACAAATTAAATGATGAGTACCAAGGTACCGTTGCATTGATGATTCTTGCCAAGTTCTGAAATAATTCTGAATAAATTGTCACTGTATTTTATTTGTAAATGTAAATAATGTAGAACATTAGTATCCCATTGCTTTATAACAGATGGACTGCAATTCTTTCAGTTAAGCAAAGTAAATCTTTGTGAAAGTAGAGTGGGATAAAATATTACAACCATTTTTTATTTTTTTTTTTTGGTAGAGCTCCAAATACAGTGCATCCGGAAAGTATTCACAGCGCATCACTTTTTCCACATTTTGTTATGTTACAGCCTTATTCCAAAATGGATTAAATTCATTTTTTTCCTCAGAATTCTACACACAACACCCCACAATGAGAACGTGAAAAAAGTTTACTTGAGGTTTTTGCAAATTTATTAAAAATAAAACTGAGAAATCACATGTACATAAGTATTCACAGCCTTAGCTCAATACTTTGTTGATGCACCTTTGGCAAGCAATTACAGCCTCAAGTCTTTTTGAATATGATGCCACAAGCTTGGCACACCTATCCTTGGCCAGTTTCACCCATTCCTCTTTGCAGTACCACTCAAGCTCCATCAGGTTGGATGGGAAGCGTTGGTGCACAGCCATTTTAAGATCTCTCCAGAGATGTTCAATCAGATTCAAGTCTGGGCTCTGGCTGGGCCACTCATGGATATTCACAGAGTTGTCGTGAAGCCACTTCTTTGATATCTTGGCTGTGTGCATAAGGTCGTTGTCCTGCTGAAAGATGAACCGTCACCCCAGTCTGAGGTCAAGACCGCTCTGGAGCAGGCTTTCATCCAGGATGTCTCTATACATTGCTGCAGTCATCTTTCCCTTTATCCTAACTAGTCTCCCAGTTCCTGCCACTGAAAAAACATCACCACAGCATGATGCTGCCACCACCATGCTTCACTGTAGGGATGGTATTGGCCTGGTGATGAGCCTGGTTTCCTCCAAACGTGACGCCTGGCATTCACACCAAAGAGTTCAATCTTTGTCTCATCAGACCAGAGAACCATATAGGCCTGATTGGTGGATTACTGCAGAAATGGTTGTCCTTCTAGAAGGTTTTCCTCTCTCCACAGAGGACCTCTGACAGAGTGACCATCGGGTTCTTGGTCACCTCCCTGACTAAGGCCCTTTGCTCCTGATCGCTCAGTTTAGATAGCCGGCCAGCTCTAGGAAGAGTCCTGGTGGTTTCGAACTTCTTCCACTTACAGATGATGGAGGCCACTGTGCTCGTTGGGACCTACAAAGCAGCAGAAATTATTCTGTAACCTTCCCCAGATTTGTGCCTCGAGCCAATCCTGTCTCGGAGGTCCACAGTCAATTCCTTTCACTTCATGCTTGGTTTGTGCTCTGACATGAACTGTCAACTGTGGGACCTTATATAGACAGGTGTGTGCCTTTTCAAATCATGTCCAATCAACTGAAATTACCACAGGTGGACTCCAATTAGGCTGCAGAAACATCTCAAGGATGACCAGGGGAAACAGGATGCACCTGAGCTCAATTTTGAGCTTCATGGCAAAGGCTGTGAATACTTATGTATGTGATTTCTCAGTTTTTTTTATTTTTAATAAATTTGCAAAAACCTCAATAAACTTTTTTCACGTTGTCATTATAGGGTGTTGTGTGTAGAATTCTGAGGAAAAAAATGAATTTAATCCATTTTGGAATAAGGCTGTAACATAAAATGCGAAAAAAGTGATGTGCTGTGAATACTTTCCGGATGCACTGTATTGCCATCAAGACATCCGGAATGATTTTTAATCCAAGGCTAACAGAGATGTAAAAAATGTTTACATGTAGGGCTTTCCCAAATACAGGCATTTCACAACATCGTACATAAGTTGAATTCTGTCCTGGATGCATTTTAGATTAAGATGTATGCATGCAGCAATCAATGATTAGTTGAATTATGGTATGCTTGGTGCAAATTGAACTGGAATGAATTTTAGGAAAGGATGAATTCCATTTTGTTATATATATATATTCTGGAAATACTTTCAGAAACACTACACTATCCAGTATCACCTCTGGGATAGTAATGAGCGAGATATTCTAGTACCTTTTTAGCCTAGGACACAGAAATCATTTTCTGGTTTAATCACAATACACTCTATAGTATAGGAAAATGCAGAGTTGAGGTTTAAAATAGAAGCCCACTGAATACTAGACATGTAATTGAGTAATGTTCTTCTGTTAAGTCTTCCATCCTGTATTCAAAGTATCAGTACATTTGAATGCAAGATGACAGCCGCAGATCCACAGGCAGAGGCAGATCTAATGATCTGTAGAGATGGCAAGGGACAAGCAGGTGGGTGCGCAAATATTTTAGAAGCAGGATCGCAAGTGACGAGGGGAGAGGCGTGGGGTGGAATTTTGCCGATCACTCCATGCTGAACAAGCTAATAACAGGGACGAGGTGGAGCAGAGTTCACAAGTACAGAGTATGGGGAGGTGGGCTTTCGAGAGGGGGCTGTACATGGTAATAACGGGGGTGGAGCAGCTTAATACAATAGCAAGGAGTATGGGGAGGTGGGCGGGCGAGAGGGTGCTGTACATGCTAATGGGGGGCGGAGCGGCAGTTCACAAGCAAACAGGATGCGGAAGTGTGTGGGCGAGAGGAGGACTGATTAAAAAAAAAAAAAAAAAAAAAAGAGACTAGTGGAACCAGCTTGTCAGATATCAGAAAAAGGGCATCAGGAAGTGACGTCTCTGTTCTCAGTATCAGGGCAGTCTGTGTACTGCCGCCAAATGTACCACTGCTCTCTTCTTGTTCAGTACATAGCAAACCAATATGTTTATCAATCTTTGTCGCATCAGACCAGAGAATTTTGTTTCTCATGGTCCGAGAGTCCTATATATATAGCACTCACTGTGGTTCCTGTTAAAGTGACTCCCTCTACCATTTTGATATTTTCTCATACTGTGGGTTTTTTTTTTTTTTATTTATTTTTTTTTTTTAAAGTGACTCCATCTGCCATTCTTATATTTGCTTATATTTGGACCTGCGTCCATATTGCAACAGTGCAGAAACCCTTGCAGCACACACTGTTTCCTCAGCAAGTTTGTTTTCTTCATTACTGAGGGTTTTGTTAAAGTGACCCAATCTGTCGTTCTTATATTTGCTCATATTTGGACCCGTGTCCATATTGCAAAAAGTTTGCAGAAACCCTTGCAGTGCACACTGTGTCCTGAGCAACAGTTTTGTCACTGAAATGCTGAGGGATTTGTTAAAGCGACACATCTGCCATTCCTTTTTTTGTTCACATCTTGCCCTGCCATAGTGCAATTGTGCATTGAATATCCAACAAGCTCCCAATTTCCCATTTAAAAGTCTTATTCATAGGTACTTTTAATTTTTTCCAAATGTTTTACTAACATGAGTAACAAAAAAAAAAAAAACCTGTTCGGAAAACACTGCTCAGTTATTTCAGAAAAGAGACGCCACAAACTAATGAAGGTGCCGCGTCAACTCCTGATGTGGCAGTTTCAGACAAAGACATTGCAGTGGCTGGTCCATCAGGGGAAATCTCTTCAGTACACATTCAGCCAATTGATAAATCTAAGCACCGCTTATCCGACATAAACAAACAATGGTTTAAAGATTTTGATTGGCTAATGGTCAAAGAAAATGGTATGAGATGGTCATTGTCTGTGAAATATTCAAACACCCACCCCACAAGGAAGGAGTTACCTGGGGTAAACATGCCATGCACAAGAATTCAAAAAGAAAGCTTGCTGGACCATGCAAAAAGTAAAACGCACACCGAGTCTTCTGCTGACCTTTTAGGAAAGCGTGTACTAGAGCAAACTGGAATTGGTGAAAGTGAAAGATCTGTATCTGTGTTAAATAACTTACAGAAAGATGCCTTTTGGGAGCTTTAAGATCAATGTGTTGGTTGGCAAAAATAAGTTGCCACATACAATGTTGTTTGAAAAGCTGTTGGAACACTGTAAAGAAGTGGGTTGTTCCTTTTTACATCTCAATGTTGGTAAAAATGCACATTACACCTCTGAAAAAATGCAAGAACTGCTGGATATCTTAGCATCAGAAATAAAGTCTAACATGTTGAAAAATATACACGCTGAAAATGTTTTCAGTATTCTGTGTGATGAAACCACAGACATCTCAGTTGTAAAACAATTATTTACATACTTTGGACGGCATTTTCCCTTGCTCGGATGCGGGTCACCAGGGCACCCCTCGGGAGCCAGGCCTGGAGGTGGGGCTCGATGGAGAGCGC
Organism: Polypterus bichir lapradei; assembly: GCA_026402145.1. Classification (NCBI taxonomy): domain Eukaryota; kingdom Metazoa; phylum Chordata; class Cladistia; order Polypteriformes; family Polypteridae; genus Polypterus; species Polypterus bichir. Next base: position 3,143,965 of record JANRMT010062791.1, on the reverse strand, counting down.
CAGGTGGCTGGACCTGCACCCACAGGGCTTGGCCGGGCACAGCGCAAAGAGGCAACGTGGGTCCCCCTTCCCATGGGCTCACCACCTGTAGGAGGGGCCAAGGAGGTTGGGTGGAGGCTGAAGGCGGGGACCTTGGCGGTCCAATCCTAGGCTACAGAAGTTGGCTCTGGGGACGTGGAATGTCACTTCTCTGAAGGGGAAGGAGCCTGAGCTAGTGCGCGAAGTCGAGAGGTTCCGTCAAGATATAGATGGGTTCTCCTTGATGCACAGCGTGGACTCTGGAACCAATCTCCTTGAGAGGGGCTGGACTCTCTACTCACCCTGTTGAGAGGTGCCAAGCAGGTGTGGGCATACTTATTGCCCCCTGACTTGAAGCCTGTTCATTGGGGTTTACCACAGTAGATGAGAGGGTAGCCTCCCTCTGCCTTCAGGTGGGGGGACGGGTCCTAACTGTCTGCGCGTATGCGCCGACCCTTTTTGGAGACCCTGGAGGGGGTGCTAGAGGGCACACATTCTGGGGACTCCCTCGTTCTGCTGGGAGACTTCAATGCTCATGTGGGCAATGACAGTGAGACCTGGAAGGGCGTGACTGGGAGAAAGTGCCCCCCCCATTTGAAAGTGAGCCGTGTTTTGTTATTGGACTTCTGTGCTCATCACGGATTGTCCATAACGAATACCATGTTCAAGCACAGGGGTGTCCATATGTGCACCTGGCACCAGGACACCCTAGGCCTCAGTTCAATGATCGACTTCGTGGTCGTGTCGTCGGACTTGCAGCCACATGCCTAGGACACTCAAGTGAAGACAGGGGCTGAGTTGTCAAGTGATCACCACCTGGTGGCGAGTTGGCTTCGATGGTGGGGGAGGATGCCAGTCAGGTCTGGTAGGCCCAAATGTATTGTGAGGGTCTGCTGGGAACATCTGGCAGAGTCCCTGTCAGAAGTAGTTTCAACTTCCACCTCTGACAGAACTTTGACCACGTCCCGAGGGAGGTGGGGGACGTTGAGTTCGAATGGGCCATGCTCCGTGCCTCTATTGTTGAGGCGACTGACCGGAGCTGTGGCCTTGAGGTGGTCGGTGCCTATCGTGGTGGCAATCCCCGAAACCGTTGGTGGACACCGGCAGTGAGGGATGCCGTCAAGCTGAAGGAGTCCTATAATACCTTTTTGTCCTATGGGACTCTGGAGGCAGCTAATAGGTACTGGCAGGCCAAGCGGAATACGTCTTCAGTGGTTGCTGAGGCAAAAACTCGGGAGTGGGAGGAGTTTGGGGAGGCCATGGAGAACGACTTGTAGGAGAGTCTGGTCCACCATCTGGTGTCTCAGGAGGGGAGAGCGGTGCAGTGTCATCACTGTGTACCTTGGGGATGGGATTTTGGGGGGATGGTGGTTCAGTGGGGGAGTACTTCACAGATCTCCTCAATCCCACTAACATGCCTTCCAATGAGGAAGCAGAGCTTGGAGACTCGGAGGTGGGCTCTCCCATCTCTGGAACTGAGGTCACCGAGGTGGTCAAAAAACTCCTTAGTGGCAGGGCCCTGGGGGTGGATGAGATACTGGATATGTTCTGGATGTTGTAGGACTATCTTGGTTGACACGCCTTTGCAACATCACATGGTCATCAAGGACAGTGCCTCTGGATTGGCAGACCAGGGGTGGTGGTCCACCTCTAAGAAAGGGGACCGGAGGGTGTGTTCCAACTACAGAGTGATCACACTCCTCAGCCTCACTGGAAAAGTCTATTCGGGGGTCCGGGAGAGGAGGGTCCATCAGATAGTCGAACCTCGGAATCAAGAACATTGTGGTTTTCGTCCTAGTCGCGGAACAGTGGACCAGCTCTGCACCCTTAGCAGGGTCCTGGAGGGTGCATGGGAGTTTGCCCAACCAGTATACATGTGTTTTGTGGACTTGGAAAAGGCATTTGACTGTGTCCCTCGGGGAATTCTGTGGGTGGTGTTCCGAGAATATGGGGTACCGGACCCCCTGATAATGGCTGTTTGGTCCCTGTACAACCGATGTCAGAGCTTGGTCCGCATTGCTGGCAGCAAGTCAAACCTGTTTCCAGTGAGAGCTGAACTCCGCCAGGGCTGCCCCTTGTCAGCGATTCTGTTCATAACCTTTATGGACAGAATTTCTAGGCGCAGCCAGGGCGTTGAGGGAGTCCAGTTTGGTGGGCTCAGGATTGGGTCACTGCTTTTTGCAGATGATGTTGTCCTGTTTGCTTCATCAGGCTATGATCTTCACCTCTCACTGGATCGGTTCGCAGCCAAGTGTGAAGCGGCTGGGATGGGAATCCGCACCTCCAAATCCGAGACCATGGTCCTCAGCCGGAAAAGGGTGGAGTGCCCTCTCAGGGTTGGGAGCAAGATCCTGCCCCAAGTGGTGGAGTTCAAGTATCTCGGGGTCTTGTTCACGAGTTAGGGTAGAATGGGGCGGCAGATTGACAGGCAGATCGGTGCAGCGTCTGCAGTGATGCGGGCTCTGCATTGGTCTGTCTTGGCGAAAAAGGAGCTGAGCCATAAGGCAAAGCTCTCAATTAACCGCTCGATCTACGTTCCTACCCTCACCTATGGTCATGAGCTGTGGGTAGTGACCGAAAAAACGAGATTGCGAATACAAGCGGCTGAAATGAGTTTCCTCCGTAGGGTGTCTGGGCTTTCCCTTAAAGATAGGGTGAGAAGGTCAGTCATCCGGGAGGAGCTCAGAGTACAGCCACTGCTCCTCCGCATCGAGAGGAGTCAGATGAGGTGGCTCGGGCATCTGATCAAGATGCCTCCTGGATGCCTCCCTGGTGAGGTGTTCAAGGGCACGTCTAACCAGGAGGAGGCCCGGGGAAGACCCAGGACACGCTGGAGGGACTGTGTCTCTCAGCTGGCCTGGGAACACCTCGGGATTCCCCCAGAAGAACTAGAAGTGGCGGCGGGGGAGAGGGAGGTCTGGGCATCTCTGCTCAAGCTGCTGCCCCGGCGACCTGATCTCGGATAAGCAGTAGAGGATAGATGGATGGATGGATAATTATTTAAATTAAATGCTTGCCAGGTCACAAGAGGTCAGAATTAGTTTTGTATCAACCCGCGATATGATTGATGGCAAAGCATAGACTATAACCAACAGACTGAGTGAGACTATGGACACTCAAGGCTTGAAAACTGCTAATCTGGTTGGACTAGGGTCAGATGTAGTGGCTGTTATGATTGGTAAACAAAGGTGTGGCAAAACTGCTTAAAGATAAAACATCTGGACTCTTGGTCAACTGCCCTTGCAAGTGCCCATGCAGCAGCTGCAGTACCTTATTTAAAAAAAAAAACTGAATGACATTTTAAGGCAGCTGTTCCATTTCTTCCAAAATTCTTCAGTTAGGATGGCTGTTTTAACAGAAATCCAAATTATGAACATTCCCCAGATTAAGCTGAAAATGGCCAGTGACACTAGATGGCTCTGCAGAACAAGTCACTACAACAGTGTATGATGAGTGTCATAGCTGCACTGGAAAGAGACCACTGAACGAAATGACATCACAGCTGAAGGATTAACTTGTAAGTTTTAATACATCTGCTTAGTTTCCTCTCTGATGATGCTTTCAGACATATTACCTTTGTTGTCCAACTTATCTAAGGCGTTGCAAAGGCAAGATTTCAATCTTACCGAAATTGAGCCAATTTTGCTCGCCACAATATTGTCCATCATGGAATTGAGACACTCCTGGGAGATCTTTTCAAAGCCTTCATCATTGTCTGGCAGAAAAATGGTCAGATCTCCGTATTGTTTATACACAGAGTGATGTAATGTCATTCAAAACTGCAATATATGATAAATACCTAGAGACAGTTGTCAAGCACCTAGATGCAAGATTCCCTGACATGCCAATTATTTCCAGCTTTTCAAAAGTTTTCAATGAAAAAACTCATGATTCAAGTGAGTCTGCTGAAATTCTTTTCGATCATTACTCCAAAAATGGTAGCCCTTCAATTTTAAAATATGAAAGTAGCAGGCAAGAATGGACAGTTGTGTCAAAAATGATCAGAAGTCAATCATACAAAGACTTGATACAAAATGGCAACATCACAGCTCAAAGAGTCGTTTCCAAATGTAGCCAAACTAGCTCCTATTGGGCTAGTGATCCCAGTGAGCACAGCTGAATGTGAAAGGGGGTTTTCTGCCCTTAAAAGGATCAAGACATGTTTGAGAAATCACATGAATCAAAGCACACTAAATAATCTCATGCTGATCTCCTTGGAGGGCCCAGATCCTGGGGACAACTAGACTTCTTGGAAGAAAAGAATAAAATAAGACACATTCTGCATATGCATGTTGGCTTTGAAGAATATTTTTAAAATTTTCTTCATTAGGTTTCCCATACTTTTTTCTCCATTGTTTTCACTTTTCTTCCCGACAGCGACAATACTTGTGCTTCTTGGTTTATGTCATAACAATTGTTATTTACATTTTTTTTAGGGTTGCAGGATCCCGAATTGGATATTTCTTAAATTTAATAAAAAATATTCTGGCACAAGTATCAAACCTTAAAAAAGGAATGTCATATTGAGCATTTGAAAATAAATAATTAACTAATAAAAATAGCGCACATTTAATTTTCCCTAGCACAAAATTTCCCCATCCCGCCCTACCCGGCTACGTTTTCATGCCACCTGGCTGGAAAAAAATTCTGGGGACAACACTGGTCTAATGCAGTAATCCAATCAACTATGTTTGGGATATATATATATATATATATATATATATATAATACACATATGAAATAGCAAACAGCAAAATAAACTATACATTTAATTTTATAATATAATTTGCATATTCTACTTGAGTTTCACATGAGCATATTTTAGGTAGGGCAGGTGTAGGTCAAAAATAAAACTGATCAAACAGGACACAGAAAATTAGATGGATTATCCATTAAAAGACATACTGGACAACTCATTCAGGAAAGCGAAGACATTATTTAGCGCGATTATTACAATGTGAACATGTAATATGTAATCTGTTTGTTGTCAATCTGTGAGGCAACACACAAAATGGGTTCTGAACATTACAACACATTTCCCCACTTGTAATAAGCAGGAATTTTTAATACAGGTAAAATTCCGTTACAATGAATATATTTACAACAAAGTATTTTTATGGTCCCGACACTTTCCCCATATGACACGAGTCTATAGAAATCTCTTTACTACGAAGTACATTCAGCAGATACTTTCAATACTACGAAGAGCCCAAAAGACCTTGAAATGCTTGAATGAATCATCCACAGAGCAGTTAGTTCTGTGGTTGCAGCTCAGTTGTGCACAACGATCCCCAAACAGAAACATTGTAAAAAAAATTTTCTCTCGTCGAACTTTCCTCGTACTGTTTTTTTATTGTTTTAGTTTTCGGTGGTTTTCAGTGATACCTTTTGCTTATTGCTCGTCAACATTTAAAAAACATCCATTGGAATTACCTTTTGATTATTGCTTGTCAACATCTGAAAAACATCCATTGGAATTTAACTCATTGTCACCCTTCTATAGAAATGGCAGACACGAAAAAACAGTAACAGTTCATATTAGAAGAAAATGAAAAACTTTTGCAGCTCTTGATTGCGGCAAAAAGCAAAAAGACGTTGCCAGTGAATTTGGAATTTCGTCATCGACACTGTCAACTTTCTTGCAAGACCGAGCAAAAAAAGAAGAAAAATCTCGGGTTGCAAATGTTATGAGAAACTGCTGCATTTGAAGACGCCGAAAAAGCTGTTTTTATGTAGTTAAGTGATGCTCATTCAAGAAACATTACTATTAATGCAGCACTCATTCAAGAAAATGCGAGGTTTTTAAACTCTTGGGACCTCACCCAACTGGACAACACGCCAAAGAGCGCCCCGAAGTGCGATCACCGTATCTGTGGAAGACTGTGTATCCATTGCCAGAACAGCAGCAGGCTCCCAGCTCTGCTGTGGCTCTTCACCAAAGAAAAAAGAAAAGATCTCGAAGGGTGATGCAAGGAACATTGTAAATGCAGGGAACAGGATTACTTGGCCACTAACCTAGTCACAACCCTATCTGACTCCTGTGTCTGTTTATAGGAGAGTGGCAGATCCCGCTACAATAAAAAACTCTGCTGTTCCTGTTTCAAACTGAATAAAGCTGGTTTTGCTAAAGTACTAAGACTCAGCCTCATGTATTGGGGTGTAACTCAGGGACGTCTAGTCGCGACCACGATCTTTTATGATTTGCTTCTGTGGGGCCTCACTGCACTGCTCTGAGCCTGCTGTTGCCCTGCCCCGGCAACGGACAAACAATCTTATACAGATGCGGCAATCGAGCTTCAGGATGCACTTCAACGTGACATTCCCGTTATGAGGGGGATCCCAAGAGTTCAGAAACCTCACAATATTAATAAGAAAAGGATGATTCAGCTTCTGATTGATAACTGTGCTACCCACAACATGCTTCCGCAATTAGATAATGTTCGCATTGAATTCATCCCACCCAATTGCACAGCAGTGCTTCAGCCATTGGATTTGGGCATCATTCGCACCCTGAAAGTGTATTATCGCAAGGAAATGCTGAGAAAAATACTCGGCAGCATAACTTGTAGACAGTAGAAGATTAAAATTAATGCGAAAGAAGCTATTGAAATGATTACAAACGCCTGGACACAAGTTAAAGAAATCACTATAGCAACAAAATACAGAATCTCATTACAACGAAATTTTAGGTTCCTGGCAGTTCGTCGTATCGGAATTTTACCTGTACTTAATATGCATGAGCCACTACAAAAAGAATCATTCCTTTTTCTGTTATTGAGCATCCCCAAAGGTTTTATCAATATCTCCAGTAAGATTTTAAAATTACATTAAAAGTGCCATTTAAGTATGGAAGAAAAGGAAACAATTACTTATGTTGATTGGCCAGAAAAGTATCACTACTGTACCCTTAAAAAAAAAAAAAAAAAAAAAAAAAGACACTTGAAAATGTTAATTATTGTAAGCTTGATTAATATATTGGATGTAATATTAACAAGATGCTGCATGCTACAAGCAGCTGAACAAGTCTGTTAAATATATTTTAAATACACTACATACAGAAGATACAGTTTATTATTTTAGAATGTGAAATTTATCTGGTAATGAGGACAACAAGTAAATGACAAAGACACAGATCAATAAAAGATACACAGGAATTCAGAAAGATGCTTCTTATATATACAGTAAATGTGTATGGTGTATGTCAGTTAGTCTGTCTGTCTGGTCTGGGTGGCAGTGGAGTGGAGGGCTAGACTCCATCAGCAGAATGAAACTGCTGAGGAAAGAGAAACTCACTTAGCCGCCAGTACACAAGCAAGGCGAGCACACAGGCAAAAAGAAACCTCCAAAAAGAGAGAAACTCTCTCTTAGCAGCTGATAGACAAGGATGTTGAGCATATTGGCAAAAGGAAACCGCCGAGGAGAGAGAAACTCATTTAGCAGCTAATGTACAAGCGATGTGATTGATTGATTGAAGTGCCAGAATCCATGATATGTCATAGTTCCATTGTTAATGAAATATTTGGAGACAGAATCTCTAAGGACATGGCCCAGTCCTTTGTCAAGCGAGCCATTCTGTGCACAAAAAAATGTCGTTGAATGACTTAACAATCAAGTAATTAACATCATTGATGGTGAGTATGTTACAATTTCAATAGTTATAATTTCTAGGAGCCTGGGCTTTTTACAACATGGCCTTACACTGCTAGTACTTACAAGTATACAAGTAGTATACAAGTGGAATGAAAATTATATTTAATTAAGTGCAGTAGACAATGTTATGTTAAGTCTTGCTGGAGCTACTCTCAAATAGTAAACAATCAAAATACTGAAGACACCAATGATATAACTTGTCTTTAACACACAAATTTCAAGAAATTATTTCAAATAAATCTAATGTTAAATGGATCTGATTAATCCTTTTCAGGACAATGTCTGCCTATATAGTACCTGATATACAGATGCTTGGTCAAATCCAATATGTTCTATTCACTGTTTTTATTGTGCATTTGAACTTTGTTCAGCATACATGCTTCCAACAGAGATAAAAGTAAAGGACAGAACAGTGACTAGAACAGACATATACAATAGAACATGTTTTAAAATAATTGACAAATCTCTTACTTTACATTCCATATATCCCAAACATAGCTTGGCATATTTAGCAAAATTAGACTGGATTACTACTATGTTACATATGACATAGTCACATAATTATATTTTCATATTCTCAAGATTAAGTATATACTTCTTATGATTGAACTTTTTACTACTTTTTTTTTTTTTTTTTTTTTTTAGGTCAAGCAGCATACAGCACAGATGTGGTGAAGCTCATGGGTGATGCAAGGGACTTGCTTTTCTGGGTACCTGTGCAGCTTTATGTAGTTAATAGCTTGTAGTAAGTCACTGAAAAAGACGAGAAAAAATGCTCTATTTAATCTAATTTGCTTTTGAATTTACAATTTTCTTCATTTATCTCTATTAAAAGTATTTATGAGAGGGACAGTTATACAAGTTTGCTCACATGATATTCTAACTTCCTTAAAACAGTCTATTAACTTCTGTCTAATGCTGAAGTCATGCCTGCTAGGGCTCTCTGACCTTGGCTGCTATCATTTTTTTCCCTCTCAGCTGATGCATTACTTGCTTTTTGTCCATTTCAGAATAATGTTCAAGACTTTGTTATTCCAAAATAAAAAAAGAAAGAAAGCTCTGCAAAACACTCTTACCCGGCATAATCCTGCGAGACAACAGAAATCTGAAGATGGACTCATCCGTAAACTGTAAATCTCGCAGGACTACTTGTGGCAAATACTCATTCAGGTCTGCCCCACCCACTTCCTGAACCTTTCTTCCGACTTCTGCCTGTGATGCTTCTTTGGTCCCAAAGTTCAGATCTGGCTGAAGACCCAACTCTTCTCTATTGTATTCTGAAATTAATATTCATTGAGCTGTGTCATTTTTAAAAAATTTTGGATCACCCCCATTCTCGTGATGAACTGTCTACGACATCTATTATAGAGAAATAATATAACCTTTCTAAATGTTTATGTCAAAACATTATTGTGCTTTGTGAAAATGTAAATGATAAAAGGTGCTATAGGAATGAGGGCAAGACTAAAGAACATTTCAATATAAAAAAATGAAACAATTTTCTGTCCAACATCAGTTTGAATCAAATATGTTCTCACTTGAGGGCCTTTCATAACGGTATAAATGAAAATTAGAGAGAAGATAGGTGCAAACAACACTGCAAATGGGAAATGCCACTTGAAAAATTAATGGTCAAAATAAGGTGCACAGTACCTTAATATATAAACATAATCATATCAATATACTTTAAACTCGTGCAAAAACAATTCTGAAACTTCAATGCTTAACAGAATAAGAACTTAAGGCATATCATGAAGTTCTTTGTAATAGAATTTGGGAAGGGCATATAAAAACTCAATGGTCATTTACTGGATTACAAATTTCAGGATAGTGAACAATATACTAAACTAGAAAATGCCTCAGCAGCAGCGGATAATCAAAATAGTAAACATAGTAGTCGATCCTGATCTGCATGGTTTCATCTGTCGCAAACAAAACCCTCACCAATTCCTACTATAAAATGATCAAGGATGAACTTCAAAGGTGTAACATTAAGAGGGGGCAGTTACAAGCAAAATAGCTTACAGATAGATAGATACTTTATTAATCCCAACGGGAAATTCACAAGCTTATACAAGCAAATACAGTTACAAGAGCTAACCTATGTAAAGGACAAAAGTTAAGAGAGGTAGCCCAGTATATTTCAAAAGCCATTTACAGTGTTTAAAAAGCTGTATAACAATATAAACTTAGAAAATATATATTAATTTATTTAAGACATGTTGGTAATGAGTCCCTTCTTTAATACCTAAGAAATTAACAGTTCATATCAGCAAAGAGTAAAAGAATAAAGAATTAACAGTTCATATCAGCAAAGAGTAAAAGAATAAACATTTTCAAAAGATTGTGGAGTTGAAAACAGAGCTGCATCCTAGACAGATTGCCATATTTTGTACAAATGCTGGGTTGTTTTACACTGGATAAATGTTATTTTCCAAATCTAAAGACATTTATAAGCCATAGATACAAAGTTCTTCCATCTGAGCAAGACTATATGGCAATCTTGCACTGTAACACAAGCATTTTCTCATACTGGTTCTCTCTAATCCTGGTAAGATTTTAAATCCAAAATGTATAAACTATATTAATTCATACCTAGTAGAGACAGAGAAAAAGTTTACATGGAGAGTAATTTTTCACTCATCAGAAAGCACTGGCCTCCAAATTACTTCATGGCTCATACATTTCTTTAAAATCCATGTTTCTATACTAAGCTGGGGGCAATTATGAATAGTTTTGTTAACATATTACATTTTGTAGTAAACTACAGCCCTTGGCAAAAGTGGTGACTAATAATAAAGTATCTCCTAAATACAAGTCTTTGTATGACAGCATGCTTTCTACAGATACTAAATCATGAATGTTTCAAAAGACATAGATTTACTTTTATAGATGTCACTGACAGTAAAAAAGACAATTAGAGTGTTAGTAGGAAAGAAATTAGTGTTTAAAACCAGCTAACTTTCCAGTAACATTACTTTTTTCTGCACATTCTAATGCAGTAAAGCATGTGGAACATTTTGGGCATTTTGATTTTTGAGGGCCTAAAACTTATAACTGACTTATTAGGCATTAAAACATTAGTATGTAAATAGGTATACAGATGAAGCCATTCAAAAAGCATGAGGAATACTGTGTTATTTTGTGATGTGCTGCCTGCAGCACAGTACATGTGATCATACTGTATTCAGTAGGGATGGGCAGATCAATACCACAGTAATTAATACTTCCAATACTCAAACTGTACTCATTTGGTATCAAGTATCATTAAAAAATATTGATTACTATTTTTTTCTGTAAGATACGTTGTTAGCAAGGTTCTTCCAAAGCAATACAATGTACTAACACACTTTCTGCTCTCACATACTGAAATGAGCAGACATGCTGTGGTGCAACAACACTGTACACCCACGCCCCTTGTGCAGTATAAGGTACAGTATAACCAATATACACAAATGAGAATGTAACAATCTTAACACTACGCAAAATACTTAATAGCTATGCCTAATTTGAAGATGAACTTTCACCTAAAGTAGTTTCTTTCCAAATTATAAATGCATGAGTAAATGTTAATAAAAATATGAATTATTTTGCAAGTTCAGTGGATTTAAAAGTACTTTAATTGCGTTAGTAACAGCATCTAGTGTAATAAAATATTTTTCTATTTTAATTTTGCATTGTTAACCTTGTATTGTGCCCCTGTCTCCTCCCACAGTCCAAAGACACGCATGTCAGGTGGATTGACAATGTTAAATTGGCCTCTGAGGTGTGTGTGTGTGTGTGTGTGTGTGTTCCTGTTCACCCTGTGGTGGGCTCCCACCCTGTCCAGGGATTGTTTGTGCCTTGCACCCACAGAGGCAAAATAGGATCAAGTGTAAAAATGTAAATGTTATTTTTTTTTTTTTTTTCTAAATACAAATTTGAAACTTAACTAAATGTATTATGTAAAATGTAATCTTTCTGGATAAAAGAGAAGGGCAGCAAATAGGAAATGCAAATATGGTAATATTTCTTGTAAATGTTCGTGCTCTAGGGGGATCAGTTTAAGTACTTTGGTGAAGTAATTGCCTATTTTACTTCTATTAAACCAATAACCAAAATTTTAATGAAAAATGTTTATTCTGGGTGGCATGGTGGTGCAGTGGCAATGCTGCTGCCTCACAGTAAGGAGACAGAGGTTTGTGACCCACACCTATGTGGAGTCTGCAGGTTCTCCCAGTGTCCGTGCAAGTTTCCTCTAACCATCCAAAGACATGAAGATTAAATTAACTGGCAAAGCTAAATTGACCTTGGTGTGTGTCTGGTGTGTTTACCCTGCAGTGGATGGGTGCCCTGTACAGGGTTTGCTCCTGCCTTGCAACCTAATGCAGCTAGGATAGGCTCTGACACCCCTAAATCCCAAATCCATGATCTGCAGCAAGCGGGATTGAAAATGACATGTTAATTTTATTAAAATATACTATGTAATAAATTTGTTATGGTGACCGTGATACTGGGTCATGATATTAGTGAATTTAAATACAAAATGACCCATTAATTTTAGCAGTTCTAAAACACTACCATTTGAAAACAAATTCCGATGCTTGTTAAAAAATACTCAGTATCGGAAATCTGACACACAAAATACTTTTATCAGTATTGATTTCAAAAATAGTGGTATAACTATTTAAGTTGAGCACAAGTTTGATTTACTGGTTTTAAACTATTACTATTTTGCTTGTGAATGTGATCGTTTTTCAGGCTTATCCTCACTGAGGAAATTCAATATAGAATTTTTTTACAGAAAATAATTGTGGCAATAATGATTATATTTACCACATATACACACAGATAAACAGAGAACTTTAGGATTCTACATACAACAAAAAATTTAGTTTTTCAATTTCAAGTCAAGTTAGGCAGCATGCACTAGTATAGTGCGTTGCCGCACCCACTACACAACGAAACAACTCGGGATCCTGGTTTGCAACCCCCCAAGGCAGACACGTTGGGATAAGTACCACCCTCCGGAAATGACCGCCTATCTGCTGCAGCCAGGTGTTACGTGGGCAGTCCCTTAGCTTGGTCCAGCCACTTGGGTCCCCAACGAGCTGGGACCACCCTTGGGGAAAAGCGCCACATGGCCGCAGTGCTGTAACTGAAACTCCCACACAATGCAGGTAATGTGCCTCACTCGGGACTCCATGAGCAACCGCTCATTCGACACAAAGTCAAACCAATGGTACCCAAGGATATTCTGGAGAAACACAGTACCAGAGAAGTCCAGTCTTCATCTCAGGCCACCGGATAGCATCCATGTCTCATAACCATATAGCAAGACATGAAGCACCAGGACTCTGAAGACTTGGACCTTCGTCCTTTTGCATAGATATCAGGAGCGCCTCACAACCCTTTCCAGCGACCTCATGACCCATTCTCTCCCAATCCGTCTACTGACTTCATAGGAAGAGTCACCAGAGACATGAATGTCACTGCCAAGGTAAGTAAACCTCTCAAAAAGGTCAACACTCTCTCCGCAAACAGACACACTGCTGATGGCTGTGCACAAGAGGTCATTAAAGGCCTGGATCTTGGTTTTTATCCAGGACACTCACAAGCCTAGACAGTCAAGACTCCTCACTCCGTCTCTCCAGCGCCCCGATCAGAGCCTCCTTTGACTCCGCATAGATCACAGCATCGTCAGCAAAGTCAAGATCTGTGAACCTTTCTTCACCAACAGATGCCCCACAGCTGCTGGACCCCACGACCTTGCCCAACACCCAGTACATACAAGCATTGAACAGAGTAGAAGCAAGAACATACCCTTGATGAACCCCAGAATCAACTGGGGAAAAAAAGAGGTCCTGCCTGCACAGCACACACAGTACCAGTGTACAGGCCAGCCATAATATCCAGCAACCTCGAGGGGATCCCGCGAACACTCAGGATGTTCCACAGGGCAGCTTGATCAATTGAGTTGAACGCTTCATGAAAATCGACAGAGGCTGCAAAGAAGCTCTGCCGATATACACACTAAATGAGAACCCTCAGTGCCAGGATGCGGTCGATGTTAGACTTCCTAGGCGTAAAACCAGACTATTCCGGTCGCTTGTAGGCAAGCAAGTGATCATGGATCCTATTGAGGACGAACCTAGCAAGGACCTTACCCCGCACCGAGAGCAGTGTTATCCCCCTGTAGTTGCTGCAATCCAGGCAATCACCCTTCCCTTTCCAGATAGGGATGACAAGTCCCGTTTTCCAGTCAGTTCGGATGATGCCAGTCTCCAAAATGGAAGCAAAGATTGCTTGCAATGCCAGGATGACAGCCTTACCACCAGTCTGGAGAAGTTCACCCCAGATACTACAGATCCTTGCAGCCTTTCCTCCCCTCAGCTGGTTCACCACCTGTGCAATCTCAGTGAGACTGGGTAGTTCATAGCTAACTGAAGGATCAGTTTCAAGAACCGTGGACACAGAGATATTCAATGTCCTAACCGGAGGATCAGCTTTGAATAACTGCTCAAAGTAGCCAGTCCAGCGGGTCACAACTGCAGCGTCATCCGTAATGACCGGTCCATCAGTTGCCCTGACTGTGACTCTCCAAGGAACAGATTACGATGTGCGTAATGCTTCAATTCCTCTGTAAGGAGGACGTGGGGCGCTAGACCACAGATGGTGTTTCACTTGCTCACAGATTCCTCTAACAAAAGCTTCTTTATCTGCCCTCAGAGCCCTCAGAGCCCTCACAGCCATCTCTCTCAGTTCCCGGTACAGACCAGAGTTACTATTGAGCCATACACTGCTACTCCTCTCAATGATATCCAGGGTGCCCTGTGAGATGAAACACCTCCTTCTGGGAACACCGGTAACACCAACACAACCCTCAGCAACCTTCAGGGTCTTGCAACAACAAGTCTGTAGTCAGAATTCACAAACTGGGCACTTCTGTAGACCCTGCAGTTTTGCAAGAGCCTTCAGTGTCTGCCCACAAGGATGTGATCGATCTCCTTCGCCGCACCATCAGTATTGGGAGTACCAAGTCCAACGATGCGGTTCAGGGCACTTGAACCAGGATCCAGCGATTCGCAGCCCCTGACCTTTTGCAAAGTCAAGGAACATGGAGCCACTTTCACCACGGTCACCAGACCCATGGGGACCGTGGCAATCCTCATAGCCAGCCCTGTCAGTGCCAGTGGTTGCACTGAAGTCACCCACGACCAGAGGAGTGTCACCTCGTGGGTACCCAACAACCACCGGGCGAAGCTGTGAATAAAATGTCTCCCTCGCTGAGACATCACTCACCGCGGTCGGAGCATACACTGAGACAACAGAGAGTGCCGCTAGTTGAAAGCAGTGACATTGGACACCATCGGAAGAAGCCAATCTGCTACAGCAACAGCTACTCCTTGAGTACGACAGCCATAAGACCGACCAGTCTTGCAGGGAAATCGTGGGGCTTGGTGGCAGGATTGGCACTCCAGCCACCGTAAAAAAAATTCACAAAGCTCCGAGACTACAGAAAGGACTCCTTTTTGCTCTCTGAGGGAGTAGCCCTGCTGCAGCCGCCCATAGGAAGGCTGCTCGCACCATGAAGGGGATAGGGGAAAGCCTTCGGGAGCCCCATCCCCGGAAGAGTCGAAACTGTTAAAGAGCCAACAGGGTCAGGTCTGTTGGGGATTAGAACTGGTGGGGTGCGGAGGAGTCGCCCGCTGCATGGCAGCACTCGGGTCCCAATTTGAGGCAGCCCATACGGGTGGGCACATGAAACGTCTCGTCTCTCCGGCAAGATGATCATCTTCCTCTGATGTCGGAGGAGCTGCGTAAACTCCGCATTTCAGTGGCGGCAATCTCTGAGGTGTGTAGACCGGGGACTGACTAGATCTCTGTAGGTGGATACGCCTTTTATTGTTCTGGTCGGTCTGATGGCTGTCATACTCTGAGTAGCTGTTGCTGTAGCGGATTGGCGTCTTCTGATTTTCACTTTGAGCGTATGAAAAAGTCCTAAAATCCCTATGTGGAAACAAAGGATGACAATAAGGGGTACTGTATACATTATAGAATCATATTTTGTTTTATAAACTCATTTCTGTATTACATAGGTAACACAGACGTCACTCATTATGCACCAGCTTTTTCAAATAATCAAATTTAATACAACTGTCAGAAAAGCGTATAAAATATGTAATTATAGGCTCAACAGTATTTGTAAAAAATGTATAATCACAGCACAGTCTGCATAGCAGAGCAAAAAGATAAATACAATAAATTGTGTGAGAGCTCTCAGAGCTGGGGGACACCCGCAAAGACATCTCCATGAAACTCTGAAGTAACACAGCATGAAAAAAACTGTCAGCATCTCAATGAGCACTTTCTAAACAATACAGCCAAGAGATTTGTTAATTAGGGACACAAATTCCATGTTTTTTTTTAACTGAAGACCAGAGCTTGATTCGAGGCTGTTACACACTGCTAAGGTGTAAAGGCTTTATTCCATTTTTTGCCACAGTGTTCCAGCATCACCTTCTCTAACCTTGAAAATGACCCCCAACCCCTCCGATCTAATGTATGTATGCAACTGGTCAAAAGTTTTAGAACACCTCAGTCTTTCCAGTCTATTTAAATTTAATCAGATGAAACACAATGAATGACCTTAAATGATGAAAAGGTAAGCATTAAACTACCAGAGGTTTAAATTTAAAAAGTTTAGGTTAGCAAAAACAGAAAAACGGAAATATCAGAATATTACAAATGGGCTTTCTTCAGGGAACAACCAATAGTTTACAATTTACAGATATTCTGCAGCAATTAAAGTAAATTAAGCTTAGCATATTAGCACAAACAAGTTGCACAGGTGTCCCAGGTTCTGTTGATTATTTAAAAACTCTGTCTGTCTTAAAGCAGAGTTGGATCAGACTGTTACTACAGCCTCTGAAGTACTACTTGGACAACATTCTAGTAATAATGACAATGCCAATTAAATTAAATGAGAAATATGCATTACCCTTAAAAGTGTAGTCATTTCATTTACACAAATTGCAAAAAAATACACACAAACACACACAAAGTGTTAGTGAGTATGGTGTCCTACATATCCAAAGGCAATTATAAATTGGATGAAACTTGTAATAAGAAGAGATCTGGCAGACCCTAAATCACAACCCAATCAGAAGACAAGTTTCTGAGGGCCACCAGCTTGCGGGATAGGTGCCTCACAGCACAAGAGCTTCAAGCACAGATGAACAGTAGATGAAAAATGCAAATCTTAGTTTCTACCGTGAAGAGGAGATTTTGTGCTGCAGGTTTAACAAGGCAAGTGGCAGTAAGAAAAT
The DNA here is from genome assembly GCA_026402145.1 of Polypterus bichir lapradei. Lineage (NCBI taxonomy): Eukaryota > Metazoa > Chordata > Cladistia > Polypteriformes > Polypteridae > Polypterus > Polypterus bichir. The sequence goes on along the minus strand of JANRMT010062791.1, from coordinate 3,126,989 downwards.
CATTCCTTAAAGGACAAAATAGGGCATTGAAATAATGGCTGTGGACTACTGCAGACTGGACAAAATCTCCTCTTCACAGTATTGTAGAACATTAGAATAATCTTACATGAGAACAGGTCATTCAGCCTAAGAAGGCCTGCCACTTCTACATTCTTCTAAAATAAAATCAAGTCTAGTTTTGAAAGTCCCTAAAGTCCTACTGTCAACCACACTACTTGGTAAATAATTTCATGTGTATATTGCTCTCTGAGAGAAGAAAACCTTCCTAAAGTTAGTACAAATTTTACCCTTAACAAGTTCCCGACTGTTTCCTCGTATTCTTGCTCAACCCATTTTAAACTAATTATTTCAATCCACTGTACTAATTCCCTTCATAATTTAAACACTTCAATTATACCTTCTCTTAAACTCCTTTTTCTTCAGCTTAAAAGGCTCAGCTCTTTTAATCTTTCCTCATAACTCATCCTCTGTACTCTTTGAATCAGCCTAGTCGCTCTTCACTATGTCCTTTTCAAAGCCTGGAGACCAAAACTGTACACACACCTGGGGGTACCAATGAACAGAAAAACTAAATACCTCAAAAATCTAAGAAATACCTTGAAGGATTGGATTGAAATTTGGTGACATTTTAGAAGAAAGCTAACAGATGCTTTTTTTGGTCAAAATTTTCTTAATATTACACTAACTTGCATGCTCTGCACTAAGAGTGTGCTGTTTGCCAATGAAGGATGCAGCAGAAGTGACTGACAGGTCACACAAATACCATCATAAACCAATATGGTGGATGGACAACTGAAGATGAAACAGTGTCTTGCACAGGAATATCAAGATGTTATCACACTGTGAGTGAAAAGAGAAAGTTCAGCAAAGCTCAAGGTACACGCAAAGATTAGTGGTTAACAAGCACTGTTTTCTGATGTTGAATGCTGGCATTCTTAGATGTGAACTGGCTCGTATCTTAGTCATCTATTCTGCCCCAATGACATTCAGCCCAGAAGCAATGAAAAAAAAGATTCCCTTCTTGTCTATCCTCTATGATTGTGGAAAGAACCACTCCAACAGTTCATCAGTCACAGTGCTTCAAACTCCATGGGAGAAATGGCCATCTCGGACAGAGCCACTTAAATTGAAGTAATGCTCTGCACTTCTTGTTCTTCAGGTTAACATATCAGTTTAACACACAGGGCACTGCCACTTATGTAAATCAAATTCAACCACTGCTTTGCATATACACTCACATCTGCAGACTTTAAAGGGGGAGGACATATAACTGATGAAAAATACAAAAAAATTACTTGAGTGAGTGGTGTAAACAACTGAAAAACCAAACATCTAATAATGATAATATACTGCATACTCACATTTCACATTATTCCGACTGATTACTCATTTCAATAAAAAAAAAAATACATTTTCCTGTAAAACTGTATATTTGCCATGACTAAAGACCTAATATAGGAACGTTTCCCTCATGGGCAATTGTGTATGGTACGTTAAGAGTAGCAGCTGTTGTCCATAGTTTTACAAAATTTCTTGGGCAAAACTAGATGACCCAGCTAGTTGTAAATAATTCGGAAGCCTGAATTTGAAATGCACAACACATTTGTTTGAACTTATGCATAGCAGATCACAAGTAAAAAAAAATGTTTCAAGTGTTGGCATATCCCTGATAACTTACCTGTCACTTCTTAAAGTGAGAAACCCTTTTTTAAAATAAAATCATTCTTTGAGTCACTGATATGAGATTCCGTATAGTTTGTACACCTCAATATAATGTTGTTTACTGAAGTACAGTATCACTTGCGTTTTCCCTTAAGGAGTGCACTCACTCTATGCTCGGGGACTACTTGTTATTCTTATGTACTGGCTACCCAAGTTTAGGCTATTCCTAAATTTTAACATTACATCCTAGTTTACTGCGATTACCTCAGTATAGCCAAGTGGAACCCAAAGCAAAGGCTTATTTCCCCAGTCTTTGACATGTTATTACTTATACTCTGAAGTGAATCAAATTTGCCTGGAAATAATACAAATTTACCACTGGCAGCATATACAGTGTTCTTAACAGAGGGACAGGGATGGCCTGTTCTAATAAAAGTCCCACTTTCTGATGATGGATTCAACAGTGCTTAATGGGACATTCAAACTCTTCAATATTTGTTGTAGCCATTTCCTACCTTGTGCGTTTCAAGGACTTTGTTTCTCACATCAGCAGAATGCTCCTTTGTCTTCATTTTTGCAGTGATTGTCCAGCAAAGACTATGGCACTAACAAAGTGTGCTTTTTATATCCATAGAGATATAAAGAACTCACAAGTATTACCTAATTATGTTTAATTAAGGTCAAATGACTGTCACCTTTGTGTCATTTGTGATTAATTTGTAATTTGTGAACCTTCCAAAGCACAGATATTTAAATACACAAACACTAACTTTTGAGTTTTTCTTCAGTTAAATATCTACAGAAAATGGTTTGACTTTGGAAATGTATTGTCACAACATAAGATTTCACATTAAAATACTGAATGAATAAATGTGTACGAATTTTAAAGGGAATGAATACTTTAACATGCCACTAACCACTGAAACACTAAAACTTCATTAAAAAATACCAACTAAAAAAGAAAGTCATGGCAATATTTGCCAAGAAAGCAGACAATGGTAAAACCTTTAGTAGCAACACTGTGCACACATCTATAATATTTAGATATTTATAGATATTCATTTTTAGATAAGCAATTCCAGATTACATTTTCTATTAAACAGACATCTAGAAAGTAAGCATTTTTACATTGTGATGACAAATGCCGAGTTTTCAGGAAATATGCACAACATTAAAAGCTTTCATAAAATATATCAGCTATGGTGGTGACTATCTTGGGTACAGCCACACCGGAAAAAATGTGAGCTAAAGAAGACTGTATATAAAGAACAGAATATTCATCATGGTCTTCATTAGTTTATACATTTACCTTACTTGTGCACAAATATTTGGATGGTCCTTAAAATTATCACTGCAGTTCATGCACTTTAAAAGTAACTTATTTATTCCACAAGAAAAATCAAATGGCTTGAGAAATGCAATCCTCAATTACTACTGCTACTGTATATATTAGGGATTGGACAGTAATCAGTTGTTCCAATATATAGCAGTGAAATTCCTAACTGTTTTTACACCGCTTGTCACCGCTGTGTATTACTGTGGTTAAAAACGAATAGTGTGTTCACTAAAATGTATGTAATCACTCAAGCACAGTATGCAAACTGTGTTTCATGCACTGTAATGTAACTATGAAAGTCTGTAACCGTGGTTAAAAGCTCTTTCACCCAAACTCACAAAGAAAAGGACCAAGCCTGATGTACAGTCCTTTGTTATTTTTATGAAAAATGTTGCAGAGATTAATTGAAGAGAATTACCCTATTGGCAGAATATGCAGAAAGAAAGTTGCATCAAATAGGGGAACACATCAAATTTAATGAGTCATCTTTGAGACAATCACTTGCTGCTTCAACAGTGCATTTAAAGTAAGGTAATATTTAGCTCAGTGTTGTTTAATTTGACAATAACTTATCAATATGAAACTTTAGTGTTACATGCTCTGATAAGTACTTGACTACATATGCAGGGCTTGAAATTCATTGTGGAACTGTGGGCATCTCAAACAATTTCTACAAATTCTAACTTTTAAATGAGTGAATTTCCTGCACACATAAGCTATTTCTTTTGCTAATGACTATTTTATAATTGTGCCCAATATGTTAGTCAGGCAGTCATTTTCCAACGCACTATATCCTAACACAGGGTCATGGGGGTCTGCTGGAGCCAATCCCAGCCAACACAGCACGCAAGGCAGGAACAAATCCCGGGCAGGGTGCCAGCCCACCACAGGCCACACACACACACACACTAGAGACAATTTAGGATCGCCAGTGCACCTAAACTGCATGTCTTTGGACTGTGAGAGGAAATCGGAACACCCAGAGTAAACTCACGCAGACACGGGGAGAACATGCAAACTCCATGCAGGGAGGACCCAGGAAGCGAACCCAGTTCTCCTTACTATGAGGCAGCAGCGCTACCACTGTGTCGCCCCCCCAATACGTTACTTAGGACATTTTCATTATGTACTTTTTGTTAAACTCGCATGCATAGGATATCACATCTCTGATGCTGTTGACTAGAACATTGAGCTGCAGAGTTCAGCAATCAGCTGATTAGTGGAACTACATAACTGAGCAGCAGGAGTCGAACAACTGGGGCTCAAGATACCCTTTGCTTAAACTGCACCATAGAAGAAATTTGACTAAGCATTGTTAAAGTGAAGTCTAAAAACAGGTTGAAGTATATTCTTGCCCTAAAATCTCTACAAAAAATGCCAAAAAGTGATGGATCATTTAGTGAATTCATATTCAGTTTCATTCCTTTCTTTATGATGGGCTAGCTGCTGCCAATTTGTGGCTTCACAGATGCATAATTGTCATTTATTTAAAATGTTTATGGTGGCTGACTGACTAAACCTGAATTCAGTGACACAAACAAATAAAGTATGTTCAAGGTTATATTTCAAGAAGATTGGTTGCTGATATACCCATGGCTAAGGCTGCCACAACTCTGAAAGGAACATTTCAGTAGAAAAATTACGACATTTGTAGAATGTCTTTCCTTATGATACCACAGTTCACCTTTACCTTTTCTTACAGTCTTTTACAAATGCACTTTGGTTTTGGCAATAGTACATGGTCATCTCAAAGAAAATGTGTTATGCTCACTGGCAAATTAATAATAATCTCAGTCATTCTCAAACCCACTTACTCCAGTTCAGAGAGCAAGAGCCAGCACTGGGTACAATGCAGGAAAAAGGAATAGGCAGGGAAGTAGTTCACTACAGGATCTACTCACAGTGACACTGGGACAATTTAATCAAACCTACAAGGTTTTGTGAAAGTGTGTGAAACATTGGACTACAAAGAAGAAAAGCACAGAAAAACAGGGAGAACATGCTAACTCTACACAGACAATCAGATGCTGGATTTGAACCTAACATGCTAGATCTGGAAAACGGCAATGTCAGGTCAAGTTGGGGAGCATGCATTGTTGCGTCTCTGCACCCACCACACGATGAAAAAGCTCAGGGTTCCTGGTTGGAAAGCCCCCAGGCAAACACACGGTCCAGTCTCACTCTCCGGAAATGACCATCTATCTGCTGCAGCCAGGTGATACATGGTTGTCCCCTTGACCTGGTCCAGCTGTTTGGGTCCTCAACAGTGAGGATCCCGTTAGCCAGATCACCCTCATCAAATCGAAACAAATAGAGATAGTGCTGTAACTGATGGTCCTTCACAATGCAGGCAATGTGTCTCATTCAGAACTCTGTGAGCAACCACTCGTTCAACACAAAGTCAAACCAGTGATAACCAAAGATTCTCTAAAGAGACACAGTAGCAAAGGAGTCCAGTCTTTGTGTCAGGTCACTGGGTAGTGTCTATGTCTCAAAACATTAGCAAAATAGCACCAAAACTCTAAAGACTTGGACCTATGTCCTTTTACAAAAATATTGGGAGTGTCACACACCACTTTCCAGCAACTTCATGACCCCTCCCAAGCCCAGACTCTAAGACTCCTCATTCAGTCTCTTGAGAGCCCCAATCACAGCCTCCATTGATGAAGATCACAGCATCGTCAGCAAAGTCAAGGTCAGAGAATCTTTCTTCACCAAATGATGGACCCCATGACCCTGCCCAACACTCAGTTCATGCAAGCACTGAACAAGGCAGGTGCAAGATCACACCACTGACGAACCCCTGAATCAACTGGGAAAAATGTAGATGTTCTGCCTCTAATCTGCACCGGACTCCTGTGAAGTCTCAGATGTCCCACAGGGCAGTTTGATCAACTTAGTTGAATGCTTTACGAAAATTGACCAAGGCTACAAAGAAACTCAAAATTCGCATTTGAACTCAATGAGAACCCTCAGTGCCAGGATGCAGTCGATGGCATACTTAGGTGTAAAACCAGACTGCTCCGATCACTGGTAGGTGAGCAAGTGATCATGGATCCTATTGGGGATGATCCGAGCAAGGACCTTACCCGGCACAGAGAGCAGTGTTATCCCCCTGTAGTTGCTGCAATCCAGGCGATCACCCTTCCCCTTACAGATAAGGATGAGATTTGGGATGATGCCCGTCTCCCAAATAGAAGCAAAGATTGCTTACAATGCCAGGAGGACAGCCTTACCCCCCACCTGGATAAGTTGACAATGGTTGCCACAGATCCCTGCCCAGAAGAAAAGCATAGAAACACAGGAAGAACATGCAAACTCCATGCAAACAATCAGGTGCTGGGCTTAAGCACAGCATGCTGGATCTGTAAATTGGCAATGTTAAGTGTCTCAAAGAAGTAGATTATAATACACTGACAGAATAAAACAGAATAGCATGCATAAAAATTTTTATACTTGTTTCTCTCTCTTTTTTTAACATTCACCTGACTTTTTGTATTATTTACAAGCAAGTTTGGGCTTTATGGCTAAATAGGAGTGGAAATCTCTATATGCAAAACTGAGCAACTATTTTTTAAGTTAGAATAGAGATAAATTTGAAAGAATGGCTGATAACATTGTATGCTAAAAATTTTACAACCTACTGTAAACATTACAAAAATATGCTTTGATGTTTAAAAAAAAGTCTAAAATACTAATATTTAGTGATTTTAAAACTAAAAACCCCATACACTCTAAAATCTCCCTTTTGTTATATTTAAGGGGCTTTCACATAAATTCACACATTGGAAGGGTGTGAATAAATTGAACAGGGTGGTGCTCATTTTAAATAGCATGTTACATAGAAGAAATATTTATGGTCCATTTGAAACCTGTGCATGTTCACTTGCCATGTGCAAGATGCTGAGCCGCTAAAATAGAAGAGAAAGGAAACCACTGAGTAACCAATATAGAGCCTCAAAATTTAGAGGGTTTGTCAGATACAAATCATTAACATTAGTGGTTTTCTAGAGTGGCTGTATACATACACTCAGACCATTCCGAATGTGGAAATTAATCACTCATTCCATTTTCCTTTTATTTTTATATCGGCTTTAAAATTGCCATTTTAAAAAGCATTTTCAGTGTCAAAAAGCATACTTTGCTACCTTAGCAAAGACACATCTTTTGGAAGCTGCCAGCTCGACACAACTGGTAAAACAAAGGTGAAATGAAAAATTAAGGTTACATGCATTATATTTTTGCTAAATCTATATAAAAGAGGAAAAGAAACCTGTTTAACTTAATTCTGTGTTATTGCACCGACACCCCACTCTGAAAACTTATCAAATCAGAGTGCCCTGCATGCTAAATCTACCTTCCACAATTGTATAACATGCAGAACTTGTGATTGCTTTAAAGTGTTGTAGTGTATGAATTTTATTTTATTTTTTTTTTAAACTCAGCAGCAGAATTTTTAAGTTGCCATTATTAAAAGTATATGACAAAAAATTACAAGATTACAATACAACATTTGGTACTTTCAATAGCTACTTTTAAGTAATGCAGATAGACTCACTGCACCAAGAGTGCACTTAACTTGTTCATGTAATCACAAGTAATTCTGTGAGTTTCATAAGCCAAGTTTCCATCCAGTTTTTTGTGACGTTTTGTTATCGACAAACAGAATATACGTAAAAAAATGTGCGAAATTTGCTGTCTCCAGCCTGTTTCCATCCAACTGGCTTTTTATCGATAAAAAGGTGTGCATGATGACATCATCCCCCCCAAAAAGAACTGTCGCATAAGTTTTGTTATATCGCGAAAAAAAACTGCCCTTGAGCCGTTTCCATACATAATTTTGTGTATGTCGCAAATTATCTACCTTTTGTTTTCCACGTTACACCCCCTCAACTAAACAAAGAAATGGAGAGATTATTCAGACAGTTTTTTGAAATTTGCCAGCTTACTGTTATTTCAGTTTCACAAATAATTGGAATTGTACATAATATCCGAAGACGACAGCAGAATGAAGCAGTTGCTTGTCTGATAGCCCTAGAGCTCGAAGAAAGTACCCCAGTGCGATGAAACCCACGGGTATGGGAAAGACGACGGAATAAGACCTTCTGGGAGGAGCTGGTGGAGAGACACTTCACAGAAAATCTCTCGCTGCAACATTTTAGAATGACACGGCCGACGTTTGAGATGTTGTGTGGATTCATCAGTCCTGATGTTGCGCCCATCACAGGTTGCCACCGACCACCGGTTCCAACCCAAAAGCGGATTGCCATCGCCCTTTACGAGCTGGCAACCTGCGCAGAGTATAGAGTAGTTGGAGAAACTTTCGGGTTAGTAATACTACCATCAATCACTGTGTATATGCTGTGTTAAAGAAAAATTAATGCGGTGTTATATCAGACTTCCGACTGTAGCGGAGCCCAATGAAATTGCATACCGCAATTCCTTGGTGCATCTTGTGCCACAGATTTACGGTGCGCTGGATGGCACGCATGTGCCTATTCTTCCCCCGACGGAAGTCTACCGCGATTACATTAATCGCAAAGGGTGGCCATCTATTGTTCTCCAGGCCCTTGTTGATGACAAGTGCATGATATGAGACATTTGCGTTGGCACTCCTGGAAGTGCCCATGATGCAGCTGTGTTTGCAGCATCAGATCTGTACAGGTGAGCCTACCTTTCAACATCCCTTCTCAGTGTGATAACAACTGAATTAGTACTGTAACCTGCTTCCCTTAAGGTTTTTAATTAAAACTGAAATTTGAATTAATACAAAATAATGACGTTTAATCAAAAAAAAACTAAAGTTAATATTAATGAGAGAATTTCTCATATATGCTAAAACATCTGCCATTTAATAAGAAAAAAATGTTTAGATAATGAAACACACGGTTTACTAAATATTTTGACTGGCACAGTAAATTACCTTTGCGGTTTTTGTATTATTTAGACATCCTGAGAGACACCCCCAGGCTACAATTGATGTGGAGGGAGTTCAGGTACCCCTTTTAGTAGCAGGAGACCCAGCCTATCTGCTACTGCATTGGCTCATCACGAGAAATAACGAGTCTCTTCATCAGACCATGCGAACCGCTCCGCTATTCTCGTTTTGATTGCACGTGATGAAAATGTATCATGTGACACATTTATTTGCGTTAAAGCCCTTTTTTTACGACAAAAAGTGTTTCCAATGTAGTTTTTGCGACATCTGAAGTATCGATATGGAATTTATGCGCTAAAGTTAAACGGAAAAATATTATGTCGACATATACAACATTTTATCGATAAATAGCATTTCCATCAGCTAAAATTTGAAGCGCTAAATATTTTTTCGCAAAAACTCCTTGGATGGAAACCTGGTTATATATGCAATTGTCCAGTGTACTGAATTTACTTTTGTCTTTGATCATGTCACTTTCCATGCACAAAAAGTCTTTTTGTGGAGGAGCATGAGTGTATGAGTCACAAGTGCTGCACAAGCAAAAAAGAAAAAAAAAAATGCAGCATACACATGCACATTAAATACAAACACACATGTAGTAACACTTTCAAGTTTTAACCTACGTTTGAATATATTAGAACATTTACTTGTTGTGCAAACGTGTATGCGAGCACTAATTTTGGTATAATTTGATAGCCCTAGTGTTTGAGTTTATTGTAAACTGGACATAAATGCTATTCATTTAAATGTTTTTTGTGGTTTATTTATAAAGTCTGGTTATAGCATCTGATATTAAACCAAGTGGTTTAAAAAATCTGAGACAGCAAACTTGTATTTTAAATGACAAGCATTTATGTTCTGTTTCAGTATATAAAATGAGGTGAAATTATTTCAATGTGTATTAGTAATTTAATTTTTTTTTTTTAATTTACCACTTTTTGATGATACCATTAAAATAACAAAACCAATTATAATTTTGGCCACTATAATCTTGATGTGAAACTTTGATATTGTACCATCAACAGTATTGTGTTTACATATGCACATTTGTTTATGCTCTATAATTGCGCTATTCAAAAAATCAGTTTCTTTCTTGTATTACACCATCAAAGGCAGGCCTAAAAGTCTGCAACTCAGAAAAACAAGTGGTAAGGCAATATGCAGGAACAAATCCTTAATATTTATACTAAAAATATTGCTGCGGTCTATGTGAAATAGGTATTTTTTCTGTCCAACTTCATATGTAATTGAAGATAACAGTTTTTGCACAACAAGCTGTTACATTTATGGGGGAGTGAGGGTGAACAAAAATACAGGAGGCTACTCCAGTTACCAAGAATATTTGGCTAGACACTAAGATAACATCTCTCCCACATTTTTTAAATATGGTCAAGAGTTTTTACTTGAACTGCATTATTTGACAGCAAGAACTCAATGTAGCCTTTTCTATTCTGGATTAAAGAGTTTCATTTCCATAAGCCAGCAGCAGCAAAACATTTAGTCTAAGCCTATACTTTTTTGCTCATAGCTTCTAGGACTGCTATGTTGTCTTTGTAGCATGGTGATTAGAAAATATAGTATTTCTGATGCACTCGACTGAGTGAGAAAGCTCTGTTAATTCAAGTTTAATTTTTTGCTCCATCTTTTATTTACAGTATATATACTTTTTAATATAGACGTAGAATTTTTTTGTCATAGCTTTAAACAATAGTGTTTGTTCAGTTTGTCAATTTCTTTCTGAATGGTTTTCATTTTCTTATCGTTTTTAATCTTCCCAATTTTTAGTAAATGAATATTATGTAAACCTTTGTCCTTAATATAAATTAAGTAAGAGAATTAACAGATATCTCCTTAGGGCCTCTGATGACATCTAGATGATCATTATCTTCTTCACCTCTTGGTTGCTTTATTACTAATAAAACAATTTTACATTATACTTAAGCCCAGATTATGTAGGTCAATATTAATGTTTTGCTTTTTGAAACTGTACTAGATTATATGAACATAGCTTATCAGTACCAGTTTATCCAAGTTTTCCAAAATACTGTGACAAGGTTTAAATGGATCCAAACTATTACTATCCACTACACCTTTTGGTAACTTATCACTTCTCAATTTTTCAGTGAAATTTTCTCTTAACCAGTTTCCACATTTATTCTAGAATTCTTGAACAATTTACACTACCAACTTACTTTAGAATTTTAAACCTCTCCACAATGTGAACTTCATATTTAAAATTCACTTAAATTGCGGACATGGCTTGAACACCAAAGTGTGCTATATAATACAACAGTTCAATAGTCTGTGCAGAGCAATGAATCCACTATAATCTCCAAGTCTTTCTCATAAACCACACCAAACACTGTTATTTAACACTTTCAACATGGATTTAATGTACCTCATATTTGATAAATCTAAGTTGTACTTATTTTGATCTGTAATAACCGTTACCTCTAGAGTGTTGCTAACTCATCTAGTTTAGAAACACCTGTGAATTTAATCAGCATGTTAGTTTTTATCTGAATTATTCACTTCTATATAAATAAAAAAAAAGATTGGCTATATCCACCACCGACCATGTATAAAAAAATATTCTTGTCCTTGATTGTAGCTTTTATGGCCATATCAGCTCATGGCTCCCTTCAATCTCTAAAGCCTTTAAGCATTGAATTAAAATTCAATGCAGTAACTTGGAAGTTTCACTAAATGTTGGACTTTATAGCACAAGGCTGACATTTCAATCCTTACCTCTAAACTTGTTTAACCCTGTGCAAATTACTTAGTCTGCATATTTTCAAACCACAAAGCGTTCTGGATTTAAGTGCTTCAGATGTTGTTTACTATACAAATGTAAAATATCAAGTTTTAATGTAATTGGGGAGGTAATCAAACAAAATGGGCAATTTGTGTAAAAAATAATTTTCACCATGAAGACCTGTAACAAACAAAAAAAAAAAAAGAAACACTTACCTGAGTTGCTACATTTAACAAAGCTAATCTTCCATTCTTTGAAACTGTGAATGACATTATAGGATGATCTTCTTGTATTCTGTAAGAGAGGAGGAAGAGCAAATAATTTTTGAACAAAAACAAATGAAGGATATGAAAAATGTTGCTTTATTTCAACATAGAATTAAAACAGAAAATGCTACTAATATGTTACACACATTTGCAGGATGTCACTGTGCCTGCAACTACACTCAGGGCTGTCTCACAGGCTACACTGACATTACCTTCACACAGAGCAGCACAGGATCACACCATAACAATTAAAAAAAAAAAAAAAAAAAAACTGAAAAACTGATGACAAAATTGGTACCCTTCTGAATTACTTAAATCAGTCTGATTGGAAGAACTAGATTCTCACTTTAGTAAAATTACCTTCAATAAACATCCAGTGCATACTTGACATTAACCAATGAAAGATTGACTAATGCCTAAAAAAGGAAAATTCAACTCAGTTGCTTAACAATGTCAAAGAGAACACAGCTGTACAAGGTCAACAGAAAACCTATTATCAACAAACAAAAATTTAAACTGGTACAAAGGTCACCTCCAGGGACCATGGTGTTTCTGCCTCCATAGTTCACCATTTTATTAAAAAAGTTTGCTGCTTTTCAGAACTATCAAAAACATCTTCAGAATAAGGTAGGAAGATGAAAATTAATTAGTTAGATTCAATTTGATTCAATAAACTATTGTTAATCTCAAAGGGATTATAAACAGCATCATTAACTTAAAAAATGATACAGACTCATAGGAGAATTAATACAACTAATCAATAGATTCATAAATAAATGTATCAATCAAATCAATAAATGTATATTGTGCAGAAAATGTAAAATGAACTTGGATCATCAGGTGGAAGAATTGAATTGCCAGATTGCAGCAGGCAGAAAAGATCAGAGATATTTCTTAGCACATCATGGAGGAATGAGATGGTGGCTAAATATGCTTATTCTTTCCTGGAGGAGATGGAGGAGATTGAGGAGATTCTCCTGGTGGCATCTAATTTTGCCACCATTCCCTTTTCCACAACAGCTTCCACTGAAACCAGGGTTAACCCACTGATGGTGCAGGTTTTCCTGATGAGTTTATATAATCATTCTGCATCTTTTGAACTCAAGTTGTTTCTCAAGGAGACCACAGCATAGAACAATGATCTGGCTACTACAAACAAGGACTCCACCGTTCAAAAACAAAAACTTATGACTGATCTTTGCCTGAAGCTGGATTTAAAGAAACCAAAGTTCCATAATGACAGGTTGGACTGGTCTGGCAATACAAGTAAAATAAGAATGGTTAGAGCAGGCCCTTTTTCCTTAGGAGACTCTGCTCATTTAATGTGGGAAGAGACATTCTTCACATCTTGTAAAACTCTGTTCTATGCTGTGGTGTGCTAGGCTGAAAACAAAATTTAAAGAGAGGTCCACCAAATCAACAGGCAAATTAAAAGTGCAAGCTCAGTTATATGACGCACTTTGGAACCCCTGGAGATGTTAGCAAAGGACAGAATTAAAACAAAACTGTCATTACGAACAATGCTGCACATACTCTCTTTGACAAGCTAACACAGAGAACTTTCAGCAAGTGTGTCAAACATTCAGCAGGAGTGTGTCAAAAAATGCTACTGGTGCTCCTTTATACCAACAGCAATATGTCTGCATAGTGCCTCACTGTGACAGCAAAGTGAGAATTTGTTTCTTTTTAATTTTCTTTTTTTTTTTTACAGACATTTTGGTGTGTGTTCAGAATATTAATTGCATAATTTATTATATAAATTGGCAAATGTTATTGTTACTAGAGGTACTTTTACATGTGTGAATAACTAATCTCAAATTATACCTTTTTAAATGCAGTCATTAGAAACTGTATAAATTCTCAGTAGTCATACTATATATGAAGGAAAGCCCTATACTGCAATATTATAAAATAAAGACCAGAACTTTATTAGAAGTCATTTGGAAAGAGATGCATTCTCATAATTCTCTAAAGCAAAACAGGTGTTGGTGTTAACTTACTGTTAGAAGACAATATTGGGTATAATAATTGTAATATGAGGATGATTTTTATTTTCCGCAATGTAATAGTAAAGCCGGAAAATCCAAAAATACATCCTCACATATTTAAGGTTGTGCAACAGTTTATAGGGCACTATAGTATAAAAACACATGGACAAAACTATTGTAAAATTCTATATTCATTTCAAAGAATGCATCATCTTAACATTCTTGTACTAAACAATATGAATATACAGAAAAAATAAATGAGCATTTAGACAATGCTTGCTTACATGTTTCTATCAGTTAAGTCTTCAAAATTATAGCCTCTTATTCGCTGATGTGTGTCAGAAGCCAAAACAGTTTTGCCATCAGTCAAGCACCAGAGACACTGAACTCTCACACCTTCCCAAGAGTCTAGTAGATTACCATCTAAATCCTAAAGGAACAAAACACGATTAACCAAAAAGAAATGTTAACAGCTTCTAGTAAGACATACCTTTGGCAATAATGATGTGTTACAGCATTCCAATTTTTTATTTTAATCAAAGTTTATAGCTTTTGTAGTAAAACAGAATGTATTATGTAGGAATGAACATTATGATTTTTGTTGACAAGAGCTTTATTCTGTGTCTGATGCCTGAAGTCACAGTTGAATTAGTATAAATTAATTTGATATTTTAAAAAAACCCAGGGAATAGGACTGCAAGAATGATGCTTTGCCAATGATATTTTACTTTAAACAGTACAGTAAGAAATATTAGGTCTACAAAGAGCAAAGCAGAAGTAAATTCATCTTCAAAATAACTTCCCCATAAGTGAGTATAAGAAAAAACAGCAATGTCCATTACACTAAGCATTAATGAAGATGTTCTCTCCTAAAAGACTTATTTAATTCAAAATAAAAAGACAAACAAAACTATTTGAAAATCGCTGTTCACTGGCAATGTTTGGTATGATAAAGACATAAATGTACACTTGTATAGGGACTTGAGAGATCTTACACATTGGTAAAACTGTCCCCTCTGCCCCCCAGTGACAAAACGTTTCCCATCTGGGTTCCAGGCCACACTGGTTAGACTGTCTTCATGAGACTGGCTCATTTTCGTCCGGAGCTCACCAGTCTAAAAGAAAAAAACAAAAAAAAAAAGTTAATATTTGGGTGTAAATTACAACTAAATAAACAAACATCTACTGATAAAAAATCTGATCTATGAACAACATTGAAATATTGCATAAATCTAAAAGCCATTTATTAACATGAAAGTTAGTGGGTACTGCAAAAAGCCTGTTAAATGAAATTAAATGCATTCAATAACAGTAGTGAGTCTAATCGTGTAATTTCTGCTCCTTATTACCCTACAAGCTGTGACACAAAAAAATCCTATGACATTTTGTCCTGATCTCTAGGATATAATGAGGTTTATGCTTCTGCTATATCTTCTTTGAGAGTTGTTTCTATACTTAACTGAAACATAAATTAATTTTTAATATTTCTAGCATTAAGGAAATTTTCAGTGTTTTGCTAATTCCACATCTGCTTATGGCTCCCTGATGACTAAGAAAATATTTTTATTTGCATTATTATGCCTTAAATGAAGGTTACACCTGGCCTTTCCCAGACTTACTATATGTACATTCTCTAGTATAACCTCTGAATTCATCCTACAGTGGTCCTCTGGCTTAAATGCAACTTTTAAATGTGATCTAATGTTCCAAAAACCTGTTTGCTGCCATCAACATCTAAAATTTTTACCCAACTTTAGACCTTACTACTCCTTAGTTTTAACTGGACTGGCATGTCATGTAGTCAACAAGTTAGAGAAGACTGCCTTGGTAGGCACACTCCAGAGCTAAACATTGTTTAAATTTTTCCTAAGAACCAGCAGTCTACCCAGACCTATGTCATTTGCTTTGATGTGGACAGCTAAAGCCCGGTGCACCCAAAAGCACTTGTGTTGATTCTGCAGGGACCGGAATCCCCCATTATCTCTGCTACCCTCTTGGTTCAGAAATGGAGGCTGGCTTAAAATGAACATGGTAAAATTATCATTGCATTTTCTAGCTTTCAGAGATATCAGGATTAGAAGAATTATATATTAAGAATTAAAATAGAGTTGGAAGAGTTATGAGGGCCATAAGTTCTGGAAGATGTCAGATTTTCACCAGCCACGTTTTTTTATTGGATGTTTTCTCACCTACAAAATTCTATTCACAATTCAGATTTTATGTCCTTCACTGGGTGTTTCTTTACCATTCTTGCTATTCTTTTTTAACCTTGTCCTCAATCAGAAACTATGTAGTATCAATGTTTTACGAAAACTCTAGTCAGCAGGGATTGGAGACTGATGTCATACTTCCAAGTGGAAGAGAAACTGCTTGACTGTTTTGCGTTTAGAGGTGTGAAGATGCCTAATTAGAAGATTCATTTTACTGTATTCTTTAAAAAAATGCTTTTGAGGGAATGCTTTAGGTGGGTTTTTTTTTTTTTTGCTTTTTTCCCCCACCCGCACAAGAGCAAAATAGGCAGATTGTCTGGAGGAGATTGTGGAAAAATTACTTGTAGTTGTTCTTGTTATTTGCCTTGTGCATGGGAAGGGTGCTATATAAATAAATTGTATTATCTGCATTGAAACCAGCATTGACGAGGCAGGGCACTAAACATTAGTAGATGACATCAGCTACTCTGTAGGTAAATAACTGGTGTTATTGGGATGAAATAGTTAAAAGTAACAGTAACAGCAATTTCTTAGTGGTTAAGAGTCAAGGCATATATAGAATTGGAAATTGCATCATACAGCACTCACACAGTCAAGTGTTAATGCTAGTAGAAAAGTGAAGGCACAGTTGTTCTTAAATAAGAAAGCATTCATTTTAAATACAGGTAGGCGGCTTACTTCAAAGCAGTAAACAGAAGGGCTCTGCAGTATATAGGCAGGTGAATAGCATTAATATGCTGATCAGGCACAAGTGCACAATAGGAGGAGACAAGACAATTAGAAATTAACAGCAGATATTCAGTAATCGATTTTGTCTTAGTAACAAATAGCAATAAATAAGTGTGCAAAACAAATTTACTAGATTGAAAAGTTCATAGCAGTCAGGAAAGTTGAGCAATTAAGGGGATAACAGTGTAAAGGTTCATTAAAATGAAGGATTACAAATTGTGTGTAGTGGAGTAAGAAAGAAGAGGGGTACAAAGTTAGGGGAACAGACAAAGAAAAGTCAAGTCAACCTCACAGAAAGACAAACATTAGGCAGTCGAGGGGTAGATTAGAGGCGCTTAAGGGACCAAAAAGAGTAAAATGCCTAGCAGCGCTTTAATCTAATTTTTAGGCTAAAGTCGAACTTTAATAATGAGTCCAGTGCAATGGAAGTCCTGTTGGATGTTGGACTTTTTAGAGGATGGCTTGTCTTCGAGGATGTAGCCAGTCTTCTATGAGGGCTACATCTGCAAAAGATGTCACATGATCCAACACCTCGAACTGAGGGTCACTGAACTGTAGGAGCAGTTGGCTTGCCTTTTTTGAAGCAGAGAATATGTGGACCTCTCTCAGGTGTCCTGAAGAGAGATACTGTGCACTCGTAACATTACGTGGGAGGAGATTCCAGACCAAACAGGTAGTGAGAGAGATCAGGCATGCGTCACAAGGTAAAGGGTGCACACTGTCCTCCCTGAAAAAGAGAAGTAGTGAAAGATGGGGACTCAATCACTAGGGGGATTAAAGCCCAGACTTGCTCCAGAGACAAAGAGAGACTCACATAGTATGTTGTCTTCCAGGTGCATAAGTAGGGGAACTCACAGGAAAGTTTGATAGACTCTTGGCCAGAGGAGTGGTGGATACCTTTGTCATTGTCCATGTTAGGGCAAATGACATACAAAATTAAAGTCCAACAATTCTGCAACCCAAATTTAAGGAGTTAGGTGCCAGGGTGAGGAGCAGAACTGACAAGATGGTCTTCTCCAAAGTTCTGTGTGTGCCATAAGTTAGTCCAGGTAAGATTAAGGAGATTAGGTGTAGGATATACGGGTATAGGTTTATAGGGCATTGGGATTCCTTTTGGAACACATCTGAACTGTAGGAACACCAATATGGTGGAAAGGCTTACGAGCAGGTTAGTTGAGGATTGTTTAAACAAAGGAATGGAGTGAAAGGTAGTTCAGAACAGGTCAGGTTTAGAACTGTACATGAATGAAAAATACTGCAAAAATAAAAATACATAATGTAAATTCTAACAAAAAGTTTAAGTGCAGTAACTAACACATTAAAAATAACTTAATACTAGAGATTTAAAAAAATAAAACAAGTGAGTTGGAGTTATATGTAGCCAGGCATAATTATGATACTATTGCAGTAACAGAAACCTGGCAAAATGAAAAAGATTGGGTGGAGTATGACATAAGACTCTAATGATCTGCACTGGTATTTGGAAGGCTCCCAGTTCAAACTCTGTTACTGCCAGAAGGGATCCTAATCTACTGGGCCCTTGAGCAAAGGCCTTAACCTGAAAATTGTTCCAGGGGGACTGTATAATGGCTAACCCCTGAGCACTGACCTTCAAAAGTCATGCGGAAAGACTATTTCCCCACTGGGGATTAATAAAGTACATCAAATAAAAAAAATACAAATACACATTTTTCAGAAAGCATAGGCAGAACAGAAAAGGAGGTGGGGTTGCTGTTTATGTCAATAGGAATTTAAACCCAAGTCCTTTTCAATTGGATGATGAGCCCCATCTTAGTGATTACATCTGGCATCACCTATAAAGCATTAGGCAAAGATGCCTTATTTTAGTAATGTGTTAGACAGCCCAATGCAGACAGTAATTTAAAAGCACAACTTTTATAGTAATATTAAAAAGGCAAATTTAGGCTAACTTTGAAAACTGCAGAAAACAACAGCAGGAGTTTATAGATGTAATAAGTTAAGTGTTTTTTAACCCAGTATATTAAAGCACCACTGTGGGAGGAAGTCTGTCTAGATTTAATGTTTTGTAAATAATCAGTATAGAATTCAGTATGTAAAGGATTGAACTACTAGGGTTTAGAGTCCAATACAATTTTTAGTTTCTGCTTTAGAAGAGCACTGATGTAAAGACTAAAACTGAAGTATGACTTTGGTAGGGCAAATTTTGAGCAGATGCGGCAAAGTCTAAGGAGGAAGGACTAGGATAAACTATTAAGTGTGGAGACATTCGAGGAGCACTGGAAAAGGTTTAAAAGTGTTTTACATATAATTCAAGACATGGATAAACCTACATTTGGACTTAGGAAATGAAAAAAAAAACTGCACAGTTGGTTAATAAAGAGCTGAAAAGTAGTTGCAAAGGAAAAAAACAGCTGTAAAAAGACTGAAACAGCAGCTACTCTAAACTCCCACATTTCTGAGGCCTTCACATATAAGAAAGTAGATGACCTCCCAGCAGTAAAAGTGACTACCCAAGTAGGCACTGAGTGATTTGGAAATTGTACAGGGAGCAGTACTGCTTAGATTAAGTAGGCTGAAATCAAACAAATGACCAGGATCGGTTAATATTTACCCTCTAGTTCCTAAGGAGGTTAGTGAGAACAGATTTAAACCCTTGACATATTTTTAGGACGGTACCATACATTGGGAAAATTGGAAAACAGCATATATTATCCCATTTTATAAAAAGGGTGACTGAGTAGATCCAAGCAACTACAGGCCAGTAAGCTTAACGTGCATCACAGGGAAATCAAAGGAAAGAATTAAAGGTAAGATTTAGTAATGCATGGCAAGAAAAGAAGTTTTACTGAACAGTCCGCATGGGTTCAGAAGAGGGAGGTTTCACGAACATGCTGTAATTCTATGAGTATACAATAAAGGATATGATCAAAGTGGAGTAGATATTAGTCTTGATTTTTAGTAAATATTTGGAAAGGTGCCACATGAAACGTTGGGCATCAAACTAATAGAAGTGGGAGTTTAGGGTGTTGTGTGTAGACTTGTGCAAAACTGACTCAGACATAGGAAGCAAAGGGTTATGGTGTAAAGAATCCTATCAGAATTGATGTTAAGAGTGGTTGTTGAAAAGGCAATATAGTATTTGAGTAGTTTCCCTTTAATTAGTTGTCATCCACCTAGAATTATTAGTTATTGCGATTGGCCTGTGCAGAGTTGGAATTTGGCCAATCATAGGGCTTCACTTTGAACCTTACAGATTACTGTTAAGACAGCACCAAACTAGAGTAGGAGCTTCATTTGTTAAATGTTAAAGTTTGCATAATTATATATATAGTAAGTGGAATTTAATTGTTTGTCCTTAAATTATATTGTTTATGTGTTTAAATTTGCAATTTGAATATGTACAATTTAGTAGTTTCTAAAATAGACGTTTTGATGACGCTAAAGTATAGTTGAACAGATGTTATTTGGTGTTTCACACATTGTTTATTATAGCATTACAGTATTATGGTTTCCTCATGTATAATATGTATATATGTTAAGAATAATTTACTTATTTAAGTTGAGTAAATACTTTATGGTTTAACTTTCTAGCTATTTCCTGATATTTATGTTATCTTAAGTTTTATAATGCCATCTAGTGGATAAATAAAGTACCCTGTTAATAACTAATTATAACATTGACACATTTAAGAGTAAGAAACTGTGATAGCTAATTTAAGTAATTTTATTTAGACTATACCTTCACATTTGTATAACTTTAGAAGAAATTAATAAATACAATTTGGACATCATCATCCATCTCTGACTAAGTGTGTGTAGTGGTTGTAATTTAATCCTGAACCAACTTAATTCTTCACTACAGTGGTGTCCCACAGGGATCAACGTTAGGGCTGCTATTTTTAATATAAGATTTGGATTTGAATATAAGTAACAAGGTGGCCAAGTTTGCAAGTGATACCAGGCTAGGTGGACTGGCAGATAATTTAGAATTCACTGAATCATTACAAAGGGACTTGGACAGCATATACAGGATTGGGCAGATTTGTAGCAGATGAAATTTAATGCAAGTACATGTCATGTATTACACATAGGAAGTAAAAAAAATTAGGTTTGAATAAACAATGGGAGGTCTGAAAACTGAAAGTAAACCTTATGAGAAGGGTTTCTGAGTCATAGTGGACTCCACATTATCAACTGTGACAGTGTTCAAAAGCCATTAGGAGGGCTAACAGAATTTTAGGTTATATAGTACAGTGTGTAGGTTACAAGTCCAAGGAGGTTATGCTCAAGCTTTAGTACACGCTGGTTAGACCTCAAGTGAAGCACTATGTAGAGTTTTAGTCTCCAAAAAGAACATAGTAGAATTTGAAAAAGTCCAGACAAGAGCTAATAGGCGGATTCCAGGGCTGCAGGAAATGAAATATGGGGAAAGATTAAAAGGTGAGACTTTTCAGTTTAAGCAAAAGAAGATTAATTAAGAGACATAATGCGTTTAAAATTCTGAAGAGTATTAGTACAATGGATCAAGACTGTTATTTTAAAAGGAGATCTCATCAAGAACACGGGGACAAAGTTGTAAATTTGTTCAGGGTAAATTTTGAACATAAGGAAGATTTATTTATTTATATTTTACACAGAGAACCATAGACATATGGAATAAGTAATTTTGTAGACAATAGGACTCTAAGGACTTTAAAAACTTAACCTGGTTAATTTTGAAAGAATCAAGTAGATCGGACTAGCAAGCTTTGTTTGGCTGAATGGCCTATTCTTATCTAGACTATTCTAATGTCATCATCTTTTAACCCATTTGTTCTAAAAAGGATTGCTTCTTTTACAAACTCTATTTATATAAAGTCTCAAGCAAATCTTTTTTATTACAAATATGGATGAACTACCTCCACATTACCTATAAGCCTTTAAACTGTGATATGGTAACAACACTGAACAACTCCCAATTCACCCATTAACTAATGATTCATGAGTACTAATGAATTTACAAAACAGTTGTGCTCCTGGACACTGTTGATTCTGTACATCAAACATCTGACACTTTTCTGCACTGTGTTTGTCCAGTCGTCTATTTCCATTCATTTTTTTTTCTACTCTTGGATATGTTTGTCTTAGCCAAGATGAGTCTTCCAACATTCCTTTAACGCTAATCATTTGATTGCCCTAAAGTTATACCACTGCAACCTTGCATCTCTATAACAAAACTTGGTTATATATTAGGAATCAAAATCTCAAAAGGAATAACTATTGTTTACTTTAAAACAAGAAGAATTTCATGAAATAGTCAGCACTTTGCTTTATTAATAAATTCTTAAGGTACAAAAATATAAAAAATTTGTATTTTGTGTTCATCAGTTATTTTCCTTTCAATTCATTAGCTGGTAAAAGAAGAGGATGACCAGAAGAGAGGAACATTAAGCATTGTCCTGTAATAACCAAATTCCATTTCCCCTTGTCTCTCCTTCCAGTTCTTTTTTTGTGTTTTCTTGGTCACATCACTCAAATTTGGGTACCCTTGTAATCTGGATGATTTGAATGTATGTAACTGCTCAATACTGATTACTTGCAACACCAAATTGGTTGGATTAGCTCGTTAAGCCTTGAACTTCATAGACAGGTGTGTACAATCATGAGAAAAGGCATTTAAGGTGGTCAATTGCAAGTTGTGTTTCCCTTTGACTCTCCTCTGAAAATTGACAGCATGGGATCCTCAAAGCAACTCTCAAAAGATCTGAAAACAAAGATTGTTCACTATCATGGTTTAGGGGAAGGCTACAAAAAGCTCTCTCAGAGGTTTAAACTGTCAGTTTCAACTGTAAGGAATGTAATCAGGAAATGGAAGGCCACAGGCACAGTTACTGTTAAACCCAGGTCTGGCAGGCCAAGAAAAATACAGGGGCGGCATATGCGCAGCATTGTGAGACACACAACCCACAGATCACCTCCAAAGACGTGCAAGAACATCTTGCTGCAGATGGTGTATCTGGACATCGTTCTACAATTCAGCACAATTTGCACAAACAACATCTGTATGGCAGGGTAATGACAAAAAAGCCCTTCCTGCACTCACGCCACAAATAGAGTTGCTTGTTGTATGCAAATGCTCATTTAGACAAGCCAGATTCATTTTGGAACAAAGTGCTTTGGACTGATGAGACACAAATTGAGTTATCTGGTCATAACAAAAAGTGCTTTGCATGGCAGAAGAACAACACCACATTCCAAGAAAAACACCTGCTACCTACTGTCAAATTTGGTGGAGATTCCATCATGCTATGTGGCTAGTTCAGGGACTGGGGCCCTTGTTAAAGTCTAGGGTCAGATGAATTCAACCCAATATCAACAAATTCAAGCATCAGTCACAAAGTTAAAGTTATGCAGGGATTAGATATTCCAACAAGACAATAACTTAAAACACAGTTCGAAATATATAATGGCATTCATGCAGAGGGAGAAGTACAATGTTCTGGAATGGCCGTCACAGTCCCCTGACTTGAATATCATTGAAAATCTATGGGATGATTTGAAGCAGGCTGTCTGTGCTCGGCAGCCATCAAATTAAACTGGAGAGATTTTGTATGGAAGAATGGTCAAAAATACCTCTATCCCAGAATCCAGACACTCATCAAAGGCTATAGGAGGTGTCTAGAGAGTGTTATATTTGCAAAAGAAGGCTCAACTAAGTATTGATGTAATATCTCTGTTGGGGTGCCCAAATTTATGCACCTGTCTAATTGTGTTATGATGCATATTTTCTGTTAATCCAATAAACTTAATGACACTGCTGAAATACTACTGTTTCCATAAGGCATGTCATATATTAAAAGGAAGTTGCTACTAAGCTAAAGCTCAGCCAATGATAAACAAAAATCCAAAGAATTAAGAGGGGTTCCCAAACATTTTCATATGACTGTACAATAAAATTATGAAATGCTTCATTTGTTTAACACCTGATAGTCACAAGTTCTCCTAAACATAAAACACATTTTGCATGACATGTCTCTGCCGAAGAAGTGGAAGTTTAGAAGTAGATTATTTTAATTTGCATTCTGAAGGACAATGCGTGCCACAAAAGTAAAAGCACAGATATTTACAGTAAATATTTGACATTCATCACAAACAAGGTATACATGTTCATAAAAAAAATAGATAGTTTAAGTATACTTACTTGCACATTCCAAAGCCATAGCTCAGAGCAATCATCAGGACCACAGGCTATAAGATAATTATCATCTGGACTCCATGCTAAGTAAGACACACCATAAGCATGTCCTTCTAAAGTTTTTAGAAGTTTTAGCTGGTGAGTTTCCTGCAACTGTCAAAACAAGTTAAATAAGAATTCAGCAAACAAATGTATTTAGTGCAGAAACATAATTCAAAAAAGGCACAAAAAGGTTCTGACATTAAAAAACCAACTCTCACCAAGTCATACATGAGAGGAAGAAAGCAACAGAGTATCAGGTCCTAGAACAGAAATCAAGAACTGTGATGTTGGAACGCTGAAGTAGCTGCATGATCTCTTTCAAATGGTCTCTTGCAATATGATATCAGTTGAGCTGTTAATTACATCACTTTAAAAAAAAAACGATTGCTGGGACTATAACTTTTAAAGAGGTAACTAGTTTCACATTTAATTCCATCGGCCTCTATACATACAGTCTTGACTTTTTCTTTAATGAAATATAAACACACTCGTTACATGTCAGAGGTTTTTTTTTTTTTTTAAAATATTTTCTTTGTCAGTGCTGAACTAACACTTCTGAGCAAAAAGAAAGGGGGCAGCCAGTCAGGGAACGAGTACCACCTAAACCACTGTACATTTGTCAAGTTTAAAAGTTTATATATACAAACATACATATGTTTGTATACACATTTACTTATGCTCTCTCTCAATAAATCTGGACATGTACAGGTGAGTTATATTAGGATGACTAGCAATAAGTTGACAAAACCAAAAGTGAATTGATCACAAAACCTACAAAATTATTTAATGTTTCAAGGTAAACAGCTTCAAAAATAATGCCAGAATATGCTAAACATGGACAAGCTGCATCAACAGGGACAGATGGGCATTTCACAGCATTATCAGAAAACTACAGCCTTAGAATAATGTTTGCTATAGAAATACAGCATATAACATTAGAGATGGATTAAGTTAGCAAAGTATTTAGAAACAAAATGAGGTAAAGAACAAAAGGACCGAGGGACATTAAGCTGCTCTATGACACTGAACATGGTGTTGATTTTCTGAACACAAAATGGAAAGTACTTTTGATGTGGAGAAAAGGTACATAGGTTTTTCAAAAATTCACTGACACCAGTCAAGATAACTACATGACACTGATGTAAATGTACAAAACCTTCTGTGTGAAATAGTGTTTCTTGGTTTCCAACTTTGAAATGAATAAAACTGCATTAAACAGTTTTTTTTTCCAACTACAGTACGTGAGTCACTATTCGATTGAGAAGTATAATCATTTATCAATGCTTTTCAGAATTATGAGACATGAAAAAGCTTCTCAAGTAGCCTTCTCTGTTCAAAATCCCAGCCTTCACTTCTTCACACAGCCTCTGCTACTGCTATGCATTCATTCCAACACCAACAGAACGATACAAAGTACTTCAGATATGGCCTCATTACAGAGGGGGCGGAGTGGTGGCTCTGAGGCTAGGGATTTGCACTGGCAATCGGAAGGTTGCTGGTTCAAATCCTGTAACACCAAAAGTGACTGTACTTAGTTAGGCCCTTGCTCCGTCCTAGGTACGACGTTAATCTGCATCCAGCCCTGCAACCTGCAGGGAGAAACTTGGGGGTTGGTGGCAGAAATGGCACTCCAGCCACCATAAAAAACTTCACACTGGTTCCACTCCATCTTAACTAGTGGGGTACTGAGGTGTCACCCATTGAACAGCTGCACTCGGATCCTAATCTGGATCCTGAGGTGGTTTGTCATGTGGTGGGTGCGGCAATGTGTTGTAGATTCAGACTACAGCTCCAGTTTTAGTACATACCAAGATTCTAATGGCAGCTTTATATGAGACAATATTCCAGCTGGCTGGTAACTATTCATTTACAGCATTGTACATCACAATGCACACCCCTCATTGTATATAGAATTCAGAAGAATGATGGTAATAGCTTAAAACAAAAAATGAAAGTGAATTTAAGGTGTTATTGGTACGGGACATTTTTACTTGCATGCGGACAAGAATTGGTGGTTAGAACGGAGAAATGACAAATTGCCCGTAATGAGCAATAAAACTCTTAGGAAAACATTTTACTGGTTCAAACGTGAACATAAAGCATTCTAAAATGCTTTACATTTCAAAAATATAATCATAACTCTTTTTATGATTTTACTTTCAAGCATCAAATATTCAAAGCATATTGAACAATAAGCAGGCAGATGTGCAAAAGACAATCAAAACCAGTCAGTGTACCAACACTGGAGAAAGACAGGAAAGCCATTAATTTTGCAAAGGTCTTCCTGGTTTTGCTTTCAGATGAAAGCATCTGAGCCATTTTAATACTTGTTAACCAAACTAAACTGCTTCATACTGAAGCAAAATGTGCTCCCTGCTAGCAATAAGCAAGAAATAAACAGCAAATTATGTTGATCTTGTGTATGAATACATTTAATCTTTTTTGTACCTCATAAATGAATGTGCAGCTTACTCAATACTGAATTAGCAAGGCTGTGAAATAAGTCAGATTTGCCATCCACATATGATGCTTCTTCAAAATGCAATGCACAGAAAAAAAACAGCCAGGCACATTTAGTGTTTTCTCATTTATATCTCGGCAGCTCCTAAGTGCAAACGGTACTGTGCAAGAGACACTGTTGCACTGGTGGCAAACTGGGATGCACTTTCCACAACAACCTTAAGTAAACAAGCCAAGCCAAGCACACACCTTCAGTAAATGAAAACATATTTGTGTCTACAGCACATGACTAAAATCTGAATCTAATTCTAATGGTTAATCCCAAATAAAATGTACTCTATGTATCCTCATGAACCATAATGCCTCAACTTAGTTCAATTTTCACAACAGAAAGTCTAAAGCAGTCAATTGCCTTGCTGTTTTCTTTTTCTCCAAGCAGCTTGGAGCAGACAGTTCCTGATAAAGATTAACCAGTAGGCATATCCCTGTTAGTTTCATTAAAATAAAAATCCCCTTGTATCATATTTTAAATTACTTTATTTGGGGGATTACAGTGTAGCAGAGCACCAGTGGGAATAGGATTAAAAAAAAAAAAAAACCCAGCATCACCCTCAGCTCTACAGTACATGCGTACACCTTGGAGTGCATGCCTTGCTTGCAATGTGTAGCATCCACAAAGATAGGTGTCAAAATTCTTGAATTAAGTTTAAACCAATGTGCATTTATTAGTGTATTAGTCAAAAAAATGGCTGATGCCACAGCTTAATTTATCTGCAGCAGAACACCCATTATATATATATATATATATATATATATATATATATACACACACACACACACACACACAAACACACAGTATGTAGATATATAGTGCCTTTCACAATTATTGGCACCCCTGCGGTTAATAATCTTCTCCTATAACATTTCACAAGGTTGGAGAATATAAAGACGGGGATTTATGACCATTTCTCTTTGCGCAATCTTTCTAGATTGTCCAGAGTCCTGGGCCCTCTTTTATGAACTCTCTTCTTCAGTTCACCCCACAGGTTTTCAATGGGGTTGAGGTCTGGGGACTGAGATGACCATGGGAAGAGCTTGATTGTGTCTACTGAGCCATTTTTGTGTAGATTTTGCCATATGTTTATTGTCATTATCCTGCTGGAAGACCCAATGATAACCCATCTTCAGCTTTCTGGCAGAAGCCACCAGATTTTGATTTAAAATGACCGGGTATTTCAAGGAGTTCATGATGCCATGCACCCTAACAAGGATCCCAAGGCCTTTGGATGAGAGCATCACAGATCCTCCACCATACTTTACAGTGGGCAAGGGGTGCTTTTCCACATACTCATTCTTGGATTCACACCAGACCTACTTAGAATGTTTGCTGCCAAAAAGTTCAATTTTAGTCTTATCTGACCAAAGCACAAGGTCCCAGTTGAAGCCCCAGTAACACATAGTAAACTTCAGACGTTTACGTTTGCAGGTGAGAAAAGGCTTTTTCCTTGCATGTCTCCCAAACAGCTTGTTGGCATGGAAACTTTGTGACCCCAAGATACCACTCTTTGGTGCAGTTCTTTAATAGTGAGCTTTGGAGAATTTTTTTACTTCTCTTACCACCCTCCTCACTGTGCATGGTGTCAAGATAAATTTGGGTCCTCGTTCTGCCTTGTTTGTCACTGTTCCTGTTGTTTTACATTGCTTTATTACATGTTTTACATTTGCTTTATTATTCCTCGGACTGTAGATAAATGGCAGGTTTAGGCGAGTAGCTATTTTCTTGTAGCCACTACCTGATTTATGAAGGTCGACACACATCTGCCTTACTTGAACGGCAAGTTTTCTTGTCTTTCTCATGCTGAAGAGTAGCTAAGAGCAAAAGGACTCTGTCACGTCATATTTATACCTCAGGGACACAGGAAGTCATTAATTACTAATTAAAAGTAAAAACAAAACTTTAAAAACTAGAAATTACAAAATTGCTTCAATTACATTTATTTTACGGGAATTGTCAGGAGTGCGAATAATTGTGGCACACACGACTTCATGTAAAAAATGTATTTCTTAATATGGGATTTTTTCCCCCCAATGAATAAATGTATGTTTTTCTCTTTTTTGTGTTGAGAGCCTATATTTTTTGAAAAAAAAAAAAAAATTTATTAGAAGCCTAAAAACACATCTTAACCAGGGGTGCCAATAACTGTGGAGGGCACTGTATATAATAAAAAAAAATCTTGAGTTGAGACAAGACTATTTCCAAATCCCATTAGACAAGACTATTACCAAGAGATTTTATTAAGTCCCGCCCTCCTCTCAACCATTTAAGATTATCAGCCCATGCCCATGGTCCTCTCACCTCTCATTCATGTAAATGCTTTTGTCAGACAAAGTGCCTGCGCTCTCAGCTCTTATAAATTTTTACATTTTCCTCATTTTAAGTTCCCAATAAAAGAAGACTAGTAATGTCCAAATCCCAATGAAGATTTCATCCCAAGGGTTATCAACAGAAGAAATGAGTACACTGGCAATCCTAGCACCAAGAAACGAAGTCAAACGAATTAACATGAAAATTGTTGATCAATTACACAGCAAATTGATTAAATGTGTATCAATAAACTATGTTGAAACAGTTGGCAGTGATTGTACGGAAGATGAAAATATCAGCTTACAATATCCTGTAGAATATCTACAATCGTTAATACTGTCCATTCTTCCACTGTTTAAAGAAGGATGTATCATAATGTTATTGCGTAGTTTATGTATGAGTAATGGGCTATGCAACAGGAGAAGACAAGCTGTATTCAAAATTGGTCGAACAATTCTGACATGTAAAATTTTAACAGGTGACAAGAAAAGTAATGCAGTACATCTTTTGCGGAAAAAAGACACCAAAGGAGGTCTCGATATGCCATTTGTTTTAAAAATGTTTACAGTTTCCCCTTAGAATAGCTTTTGCTATGACAATTAACAAATCACGGGACAAACAGTCGAAAAAGTCG
>JANRMT010062791.1:3054979-3082448 GCA_026402145.1 Polypterus bichir lapradei | reverse complement strand
ATACATATAATATGAATTATGATAATCAGTTCAAGATTTCCACCTGATTCCTGGAGACCACCATAAACATGCACAATCATTTGTAAAGAAAACTTTATTTAGCATGTTATTACAAGGTGGTATATGGTGTCAGATTATAAGGCTGCACCTGTAACTGCACAATTATTCTGTCATGGCTTCCTTCAGCAACTTCTTTCTTAAAACTGAAAATTAAATGTGACTGCAGAAATAACAGAACAAAAATAACTGTAAATGTGAAGCAGCCATTAGCATTTTGCTATGGTTAGTACTGATAAAAAAAAAAAATATATATATATATATATATATATAAATATAAATACACACGTCTCACCATGATTTGCTCTAATCTGATATACATGAAAAGCACAATCCAAAACTGGCACCTGGGTAAAATTATTTTCTACAGTTATAGGTATCAATTCAAAGCATCTCTACATAAACAGTTATATTTCAACTACATAATAAACAGGAAAAATATTGAGAACATCTTACCACATCTACTTGCCAAATAATAACAGTAGTGTCTTTTGATCCTGTTGCTAATTTTGTGCCATCATTAGAAAATTTGCAGAACCAAACCTCATTGCAATGTTCAGTTAGGATTTGCTGGGTATAACAAGGGAACTGTTTCCTGGAGGAAAAACAAAATTAATATTTTTTATGATATATACATATTCACACACACACACACACATATATACATATACATATACATATACATATACATATATATATATATATACATATATACACACACACACACACACACACATACATATATATATATATATATATATATATGCACACACACAGACAGAGTGAGGGGGGCCCTGCCTGACTCCCTACATCACACTTGCCCCTCCCCTCGGCCTGCAGCCTCTGTCTTGGATTAGTGTGAATACAGTAGACCCCCGCGAACTTGCAGTTCAGGGTTCACAGATTTTTTTTCTTAGAACCTAACTATTAATTGTTAGTGGAAAGCACAAATATCCTCTGCAATTTTTTTGGCTTTTTTCGTGACAGTATTCTGCTGTAGAGAGAACAGGAAGCAACCGCTGAGGGAAACACGGTTTAGGATGGTGAAAGTAGCCAATCCGAGAGTGTTATTCATTTGTCCTTGCTGCTGATTGACTGCTGCCCTAAGACGCGTCTCCAGGTGAGTGGGTTTACCACCGCTGAGGGAAACGCGGTTTGGGATGGTGAAAGTAGCCAATCTGAGAGCGTTATTCATTTCTCTTTGCTGCTGATTGATTGTTACTCTTTGACATGACTCTAGCCAAGTGTCCTTGTGTTTTCCATTTTGTTATTGTACTCATTTTGTTATTCTTAAAATGCACAAGATGTCACCGAATCGCCCAGCACCTTCTAATGCTTCTGGCACTGAGTCTAAGAGCCAGAAGAAGTTTAAAACACTCCAGGAGAAGGTTAAACTACTGGATTTTCTCCAGGAACTAAAAAGTTATGCTGCAGTAGCGAACCACTATGGCATTAATGAAAGCACCGCACGCAACATAAAGAAGAACGAAGCAGCGATCTGGAGTACCGTATCTGTAAGTTTCTGTGATAGTGCCAAAAAGGTAACAACCGCAAGGAATAAAAATATCGTCAGGATGGAATCTGCCTTGGCATTGTAGATCACAGACTGCAGGAAGAACAACATCCCCTTGGACGGTAACATCATCCGTGAGAAAGAACAGCAATTGAACCAGCAGTCCACTACAGGACACAATGTAGCAACTTCCCATCACAATGCTTCTGAAACCTATAAGAAAAGCTAGCACGAAACCCCAACAGAAGAGGTACCCATCCAAAGATACGACTCCTTCTAAAGCGCCTGAGGAGTTTTAAATCCTCTGCATCGTACTGCACAGCTACTTCATTATCATCATCAATATCATTCATCACTGGTGAGTACCTGTACATTTTACTGTATGTTAATTTAATAAAATTATGTATTTACTCTGCGTATAACAAACAAAACAATAGCGCATACAAAAGAAAACATGCTTGCATGAATTACAGTACATACAGCGGTAACATCGGTATTTTATATTCTAGCACCAAGGGAGACATAGCAGTACAGTACGGTACAGTATACAGGTTTACCTTTACATTCTGTTTTTAGGTAATGTGTTAAGGACTGAGCCGAGTTTTCAACGAAATTAAAGTGCTTTGGGAGCATACTGTATTTAGGGTTTAAACTATAAAAATAGGCATTTAAAAGGTATTTTTTAACCACATCCTAAAGTCGTGGTTTTTCACAATTCACGGGTGCTCTAGGAACGAATTTTAGGGGTGTACTGTATATTGCTCCTGCAAGCAAACTATGATTTTTAGCACAATGAGAGAAGTCGCAAAATCAACCAGAATGTTCAAGCAAATTCAAGAAAGAGACCCTCTAAATCTGTTAAGTAGTTTTCTTGTGAAAAGCAGACATACATACAGACAGATGCTGGATTTATTTATATGTGTGTGTATATATATATATATATATATATATATATACAGGTCCTTTTCAAAAAATTAGCATATTGTGATAAAGTTCATTATTTTCTGTAATGTACTGATAAACATTAGACTTTCATATATTTTAGATTCATTACACACAACTGAAGTAGTTCATGCCTTTTATTGTTTTAATATTGATGATTTTGGCATACAGCTCATGAAAACCCAAAATTCCTATCTCAAAAAATTAGCATATTTCATCCGACCAATAAAAGAAAAGTGTTTTTAATACAAAAAAAGTCAACCTTCAAATAATTATGTTCAGTTATGCACTCAATACTTCATCGGGAATCCTTTTGCAGAAATGACTGCTTCAATGCGGCGTGGCATGGAGGCAATCAGCCTGTGGCACTGCTGAGGTGTTATGGAGGCCCAGGATGCTTCGATAGCGGCCTTAAGCTCATTCAGAGTGTTGGGTCTTGTGTCTCTCAACTTTCTCTTCACAATATCCCACAGATTCTCTATGGGGTTCAGGTCAGGAGAGTTGGCAGGCCAATTGAGCACAGTAATACCATGGTCAGTAAGCCATTTACCAGTGGTTTTAGCACTGTGAGCAGGTGCCAGGTCGTGCTGAAAAATGAAATCTTCATCTCCATAAAGCTTTTCAGCAGATGGAAGCATGAAGTGCTCCAAAATCTCCTGATAGCTAGCTCCTGACCAGCAGCTGACATGGCACCCCAGAGCATCACTGACTGTGGGTACTTGACACTGGACTTCAGGCATTTTGGCATTTCCCTCTCCCCAGTCGTCCTCCAGACTCTGGCACCTTGATTTCCAAATGACATGCAAAATGTGCTTTCATCCGAAAAAAAGTACTTTGGACCACTGAGCAACAGTCCAGTGCTGCTTCTCTGTAGCCCAGGTCAGGTGCTTCTGCCGCTGTTTCTGGTTCAAAAGTGGCTTGACCTGGGGAATGCGGCACCTGTAGCCCATTTCCTGCACACGCCTGTACACGGTGGCTCTGGATGTTTCTACTCCAGACTCAGTCCACTGCTTCCGCAGGTCCCCCAAGGTCTGGAATCGGTCCTTCTCCACAATCTTCCTCAGGGTCCGGTCACCTCTTCTCGTTGTGCAGCGTTTTCTGCCACACTTTTTCCTTCCCACAGACTTCCCACTGAGGTGCCTTGATACAACACTCTGGGAACAGCCTATTCGTTCAGAAATTTCTTTCTGTGTCTTACCCTCTTGCTTGAGGGTGTCAATGATGGCCTTCTGGACAGCAGTCAGGTTGGCAGTCTTACCCATGATTGCGGTTTTGAGTAATGAACCAGGCTGGGAGTTTTTAAAAGTCTCAGGAATCTTTTGCAGGT
The DNA here is from genome assembly GCA_026402145.1 of Polypterus bichir lapradei. Classification (NCBI taxonomy): domain Eukaryota; kingdom Metazoa; phylum Chordata; class Cladistia; order Polypteriformes; family Polypteridae; genus Polypterus; species Polypterus bichir. Next base: position 3,078,609 of record JANRMT010062791.1, on the reverse strand, counting down.
GTTTAGAGTTAATTAGTTGATTCAGATGATTAGGTTAATAGCTCGTTTAGAGAACCTTTTCATGATATGCTAATTTTTTGAGATAGGAATTTTGGGTTTTCATGAGCTGTATGCCAAAGTCATCAATATTAAAACAATAAAAGGCTTGAACTACTTCAGTTGTGTGTAAAGAATCTAAAATATATGAAAGTCTAATGTTTATCAGTACATTACAGAAAATAATGAACTTTATCACAATATGCTAATTTTTTGAAAAGGACCTGTATATACATACATACACACACACAAAGTACTGTGCAAAAGTTTTAGGCAGGTGTGAAAAAATGCTGTAAACAAAGAATGCTTTCAAAAATGGAAGTGTTAATCATATTTTCATCAATCAACAAAATGCAGTGAATGAACAAAAGAGAAATCTAAATCAAATCAATATTTAGTGTGACCATCCTTTGCCTTCAAAACAGCATCAATTCTTCTACATACACTTGCACACAGTTTTTGATGGGACTCGGCTGGTAGGTTGTTCTAAACATCTTGGAGAACTAACCACAGATCATCTTCCTCACATCCTTCTGTCTCTTCATGTAATCCCAGACACACTTGATGATGTTGAGATCAGGGCTCTGTGGGGGCCATACCATCACTTCTTGTTCTTCTTTATGCTGAAGATAGTTCTTAATGACATTGGCTGTATGTTTGGGGTCGTTTTCCTGCTGCAGAATAAATTTGGGGCCAATCATACGCCTTCCTGATGGTATTGCATGATGGATACGTATCTGCCTGTATTTCTCAGCATTGAGAACACCATTAATCCTGACCAAATCTCCAACTCCATTTGCAGAAATGCAGTCCCAAACGTTCAAGGAACCTCCACCATGCTTCACTGTTGCCTGCAGACACTCATTGTACCACTCTCCAGCCCTTCAACGAACAAACTGCCTTCTGCTAAAGCCAAAAATTTCAAATTTTGATTCATCAGTCCAGAGCACCTGCTGCCATTTTTCTGCACCCCAGTCCCTAGGTTTTCGTGCATACTTGAGTTGCTTGGCCTTGTTTCCACGTCGGAGGTATGGCTTTTTGGCTGCAACTCTTCCATGAAGACCACTTTTGGCCAGACCTCTCCGGACAGCAGTTCCCACTAGGTCCCACTAGTTTCTGCCAGTTCTGAGCTGATGGCACTGCTGGACATCTTCCGATTTTGAAGGGTAATAAGCTTGATGTGTCTTTCATCTGCTGCACTAAGTTTCCTTGGCCGACCACTACGTCTACGATCCTCAACATTGCCTGTATCTTTGTGCTTCTTCAAAAGAGCTTGAACAGCACATCTTGAAACCCCAGTCTGCTTTGAAATCTTTGTCTGGGGGAGACCTTGTTGATGCAGTATAACTACCTTGTGTCTTGTTGCTGTGCTCAATCTTACCATGACATGAAACTGTCTTCTACAACCTCACCTTGGTAGCAGAGTTCGGCTGTTCCTCATCCAGTTTTAAACCTCCTACACAGCTGTTTCTGTTTCAGTTAATGACTGTGTTTCAACCTACGTGTGACATTGATGATCATTAGCACCTGTTTGCTATATCAGGTTGATCATACACCTCACTATAATCCTACAAAATCCCTGACTTTGTGCAAGTGTACCTATAAGAATTGATGCTGGTTTGAAGACAAAAGGTAGTAACACCAAATATTGATTTGATTTAGATTTTTCTTTTGTTCGCTCACTTTGCATTTTGTAAATTGATAAAAAATAAGCAATCATTATTTATATTTCTGAAACCATTCCTTGTTTACAGCATTTTTCACACCTGCTTAAAACTTTTGCACAGTACTGTATATTACATATAAATACACATTTTATTTATTATATATATATATAAAGAGAGATACACACACACACAGGTAGATAGAGAGAATTTACAGTAAATAAAATCCAATCTGCAATTAAATTGATAGAAAATGAAGTATTAAGAAAAGTAATATCACTTTAATCAGCAGCAAGTCAGTTTGTCAAAACATGTTCTTTTTAGACTGGGTCTTAATTATACCACCTATGTATGGACATAATTGATAACTTTATAATTATGACTTTTAATATATGTTTGCACAATACTTCCTGGAACAGAAGTGGCAAAACCAGGCAATGTAATGAAAGGAAAGAGTTCCTACTATTAGCAAACTAAAGATAAGAAAAACTAATATACAGGGTTCTGGCTACTTTTTCACGAAGAATCCTTTCTTCTCCAAAAACACCACCTTTTATTCCCCTCATGTACCGTGGATTCAATTAGACTTTGGAGATAGGGGATAGGATAGGTCATGACCAAAAAGCAGGTGGCCCGGGAAAAAAATGTGCACAACAGCACTTAATTTACTGCAGAGTAAAAAGTACTTTACTCACAATAAGATCACCGTAAATTGTTTGTTTGAAACTTGTGTATTTGTATTTTCGTAAAGCAATAGCCCCTGCATCATCATCTGTCCAGAGAAGGATAAGAAACACTGATGCTGCAAAATAAAGATTAATTAAGCAGTACAACCACATGACGTTAATACTGGGCTTTGAATGCTTTGCTAAAAATGCTCTCTCTATTATAAAAAGAAAATCTTGAGACAAGACTATTGCCAAGAGATTTTTTCAAGTCCCGCCCTCCTCTCAGCCATTTCAGGTTAACGGCCCACGCCCAGGGTCCTCTCACCTCTCATTCGTATGAATGCTTTTGTCAGACACAGTTCCTGCGCTCTAAGCTCTTATAATTTTTTACATTTTCCTCACTCTAAGTTCCCAATAAAAGAAGACTTATGTCCAAATCTTATTGAAGAATTTCATCCCAAAGGGTTATCAACAAAAGAAATGAGTACACGGGCAATCCTAGCACCGAATTAACGTGAAAATTGTCGATCGGTTACACGGCAAATTAGTTAAATGCATATCAATAGACTATGCTGAAACAGTTGGTGGTCATGGTGCAGAAGATGAAAACATCAACTTACAATATCCCGTAGAATATCTACAACCATTAACACCGTCCGGTCTTCCACCAGCCGAATTATTGTTGAAAGGATGTATCGTAATGTTATTGTGTGATTTATGTATGAGTGATGGGCTATGCAATAGGACAAAATTAGTTGTATTCAAAATTGGTCGAACAATTGTGACACGTAAAATTTTAACAGGCAACAAGAAAGGTAATGTAGTACAGCTTTTGCGGATAACAGACTCCAAAGATGATCTTGATATGCCATTCGTATTAAAATATTTACAGTTTCCCCTTAGAATAGCTTTTACTATGACAATTAACAAATCATAGAGACAAACATTCAAAAAAGTCTCGTTTATTTATTAGAGAGAAAGAAACGATATTCATTCACGGACAGTTATACGTTGCATTGTCACGATGTAACTCCTAACACAGAATCAAAATTCAGCACGATATTGATGAAAAGTTAATTCCAAACATTATTTTTACTTAAGTTTTACAGTAAAAGTGTAAGTTTAAAAAGTACTTCCGAGTTAATTTCAAAGCCAAACAGAATGAAAACGTATAACACAACAAATACCTCTAACATAAAACATAATTCTCTGTCAATTTATTACATTTAACTATTTTTTACTATGGTTAATTACTCGCTGTAATGTAAAATAGTTAGGTCTATTATGCATAAGTAACAATTCCAAAGAAAACAATCTGTTTAAGTTGTACATCTGCCTCCCCAAACGCAAAGGCCGAGATGCGAAGTGGCTAGCGTGTAGCGCCCGCCCAGGTGTTGGCGAGCGAAGCGAGTAGGGGGCAGAGCCCCCTAGTTTAATAAAACTTTAATTCAAATTCAAAATATAAGAATCCCAGAAATAGGCTTACATTAAAAACTGGCAGATTTCACCCTCTGTTGTTCACTACTATCAATGAACTGACTGATGATACACTTTATGTTCATTTTACTAAATATTTTCTATAGTTGGTTTTTCATTTGAAAAACAAAATTATACATGGAGTATACAGTGACATTGCATTCTTTGCATAAACTGGCATGGACTTAGTATATAGAGTCATAGGTAATAAGAAATGATTAGGTTTCAGTCTCAAATTTTATCATATATTGGATAGTTACTATCTGATATATCGGATAGTTAGTCCGATTATGATTTTGCTCTCACTGTTAATGTCACTGTAGCCTAGTTGCCTTTTAGCTTGATGGTCAAGAACAGATCCTCCTCTAGAAGTACCCTGTGGCAACTTAAACTCTAATTCATCTGTTACAGACTTTTCAACTCAATTGTACTATCTCTAGCTTTGTTCCTGAATAATGGAGGTAGTTCGGTATTTAAAGATTGTACCACCAAAACATATTCCAGAGGATTACATCTTCAACACTAATCTACATTTTTAACACCCAACAGAATATACCTATGTGCTCATAGAATCTGCACCGATCTCAGGCTTTCCTGATAACATGAATCAGCAGTAGGAGAGATTCCTCAGGCTGACTTACTATCTGAAATTACCCTACTCATGAGCTCAATTGTGAATGCCGCAGCAAGAAGCATTGTCCAAAAGGTGATCAGTTCCTACTGCAAAGGAAACCCCAGGGGATGCAGTATCTGTCCACGAACTAAAGCAGAATTGTAAGTAGGCCAAGATGGTACAGCTGCTGCAACAGTTAAAAGCAATGTAAAACTACTTCCATGAAACCTAAGTAAATGAAATTAAGTTACCAACAAGTAGGACTACTTAGGAAGTGGTATTGACTATAAATGAACAAACAGAGAGAAATAACTGAATAAACCACAAAATAAAGAATGCCACCTTGCACAATAAAAAAGTTTAAATTCATGCAACAATTTGAGGTTTAAATCTATGATACTTTATATTGTTGGACATAATTAGGAAAGATACCTGTCTATATAAAGTGTCATAGTTAATGTTTATGAGGGCTAAAAAACAAGCCATTAGGTGAAAAGATTTGTCTGGAGAGCTTGGAAATTGTGTCAAGGCACAGATCTGGGAAGGCTACAGAAAAAAAATCTCTTCCGTATTAAAGTACCCAAGAGCTTGTCTGGCCTCCATAATTTCTAATTGGAATAAGTTTGGAACAGTCATGACTTATCTTATGATCTGGCCAGCTGGCCAAATTAAGCAGTAAGAGGAAAAGGGCCTTGTTAAGAGAGGTGACCAAGAACCCGATAGTCACGTTGGCTGTGCTTTAGAGAAAATGTTTGTAGATGGGAGAAACTTCCAGAAATACAGTCACCACTACAACACTCCACCGATCAGGGCTTTATGGCAGGGTGGCAAGACAGAAGCCTTTCCTTAGTAAAGCACCCATGTAAGCCTGCTTGGAGTTTGCTAAAAGGCGCGTAAAGAAATCAAACTATGAGAAACAATCTCTGGTCTGATGAAAGCAAGACGTTTTAGTCTCAATTCTAAGCATTATGTTGGGAGGAAACCAGGCACTACTCATCACCTGCACATTATCATTCAAATGGTAAATCTTGGTTGTGGCAACATCATTCTGTGGGCTTGTTTTTCAGAGGAACTGAGAGAACAGTCAACCTGCTCCAGAATGTTCTTTACCTCAGACAGGGCTGAAGGTTCACCTTTCAAAAGGACAGTGACCCTAAGCACAAAGCAAAGACAACTACAGAGCCCAGAACCCAACTGAACATCTCTGGGGAGACCTGAAAATAGCTGTGCACTGACAGTCTCCATTCAAAATGACAAGAGGTTGAAATGATAGGTACAGAAGAATGTAAGTTTATTGTGACCTATCAATAAGATTCCAGACTGTAATCACTGTCAAATGTGCTTCCACAAAGTACTGAGCAAAGGATCTGAATATTTGTGTCAGTGTAATTTTTCAGCTTTTTGTTTTAAGAAATTTGCAAAAATTTATAAACTGCTAATTATGTTTTGTTATTTCTGGGGTAGTGAGTGTTGTCTAATGTGGAAAAAAATGTAAGTGATTTTATCATAAGGCTGCAGGTCAGGTCAGGTTGGAGAGCATGCACTGGTACAGTACATTGACATACCAACCACACAATGAAGCAGCTTGGGATTGGCAACCTCCCAGGCAGAAACGCGGTCCAGTCCCCACCCTCTGGAAATGACCATCTACCTGCTGCATCCAGGTGTTGTGTGGGTGTTCCATTGGCCTGGTCAGCCACTCAGGTCCTCAACAATGAGGATCCTGTGAGCCGGATTACCCTCGGGAAATCGCACCACATTGACGTAGTGCTAATGTGCCTCATTTGAGACACTGTTAGTAACTGCTCATTTGACACAAAGTCAAACCAGTGCTACCCAACGATGCCCCGAAGAGACAGTACCAGTCTTTGTCTCAGGTCACTGGATAGCGTCCATATAGCAAGACAGTAAGAACAAGGACTCTAAAGACTTCGACCTTCTTTTTGCAAAGATATCGGGAGCAACATACAACCCTTTCCTGCAACTTCATGACCCCCCCCCCCATGCTCTCCCAATCTGTCTATTGACTTCATAGGAGGAGTCACCAGAGACATGAATGTCACGGCCAAGGTAAGTAAACCTCTCGACAAGGTCAACACTCTCTCTGCAGACAGACATACAGATGATGGTTGTGCCCAAGAGGTCATTAAATGCTTGTATCTCGGTTTTTATCCAGGACACTCGTAAGCCCAGACATTCAAGACTCCTTGCTCAGTCTCTCGAGAGCCCCTATCAGAGCATCCATTGACTCCATGAAGATCACAGCATCATCAGCAAAGTCAAGATCAGTGAACCTTTCTTCACCAACAAAAGCCCCACAACCACTGGACCACTCGACCTTGCCTAACACCCAGTCCATGCAAGCAATGAACTGAGTAGGAGCAAGAACACGCCCCTAACCAACTCTAGAACCAACTGGGAAAAATGCATAGGTTCCGACTCCACTCTGCACAGCACTCACAGTACCAGTGTACAGGCCGGTCATGAAATCCAGCAACCTTGAGGGGATCCCACAGGGCAGTTTGATCAACTGAGTCAAACGCTTTACGAAAATCGATAAAGGCTACAAAGAAACTCTGCAAATATTCGTGTTTGCCCTCCATGAGAACTCTCAAGTGCTAGGATGTGGTAGATGGTACACCTCTTAGGTATAAAACCAGACTGCTCCAGTCACTGGTAGGTGAGCAAGTGATCACGGATCATATTGAACATACTAGCAAGGACCTTATCCAGCACTGAGAGCAGTGTTACCCCCGCCTGTAGCTTCCGCAATCCAGGCGTTCACCATTCCCTTTTCAGATAGGGACAAGTCCCATTTTCCAGTCAGTTGGGATGATGCCCGTCTCCCAAATGGAAGCAAAGCTTGCTTGCAATGCCAGGAGGACAGTCTTACCACCAGCCTGGAGAAGTTCAGCCTGGATACCAGCGGGGATCTGTGGGGATAAGGCTGTAAAAATAACAAAAAATGCGAAGTGAAGGGGTCTGAATACATCGAAGGAACTTTATATATTTGGGCTCATGCAACTGAGTAACAGAGTACCTAATTTAAACCAGAAAATATAATGTGCAATGTGGTCTTCTCATCTCAATATTGTGGGTTGTCCTGAGCCATTTCTCTCTTAATTAGGGATACACTAACTACTACTCACTGATAATCATTTACAGTTTATACCACTTCCAATAAATAGAATGGCATGCACCTGAGCAAACGAGTGTCTAATATACTGGTTTTGCTTTGTCATTTCTTGGGGTATTGAGTGTTTCATGAAGGATACAAAGAATTTAAATGATTTTAGCACAAGTCTGTAACATAAAATGTGAAAAAAGTGAAGTGGTCTGAATGATTTCTGAAGTCATTGTATGGGGGAGGTGGTGGGGTTTGGGGGAAAACTCACCTGCTACAAACATGGTCAATCAACAATGAGACAGAGTCCAGGCTGCCATCAAGCTTGGTATTATGATACAGGCACCGGTCTCGCTGCAATTCTACTGCTTGACGCAGCAATGTCTGTAAACGGCGAGGAGGCAACATAACAGAAGGAGGCAGGTATGCTTCAAGAAAGGAAAACAAGTTATTAAAAAGATGCAAAAAAGAAAACCTATTTATAAAAATCCAATGGGAGAGTTTCAAGCAAGAACATGTAACATCATTTCTTTTACTAAAAATAATGCCTAGACTGACTGAGAAGACTGAGTTACTGTAACATTTAGCAGATTATTTTAATTACTCTAGAAATAATTAAGTGCAGTAATAAAAGTGTGACATATTTATACTACAACTATTAATGATATGTTGAAATTATTCTAAATATGTAAGACAACAAGGCATTTACAAAAAAACAACTGACAAATCAATAGATTAAATTTGCTTCTGCATTGTTATTAGTAGAGAGAGATTAAAAATTAAATTCTCAAATCAACATAATCCAATTCAGGGTTGCTGGGGCTAAAGTTTCCCACAGTAGCATTAGGTACAGGAAAGGAACCAGTCCATTACAGCACCTGGTCGGATCAACCTGAAATCACCAATGACCATAACCTACGTATATATATGTGGTGTTGGAAACCCAACTATACTATAAACTATAAATAGGCAATAACCTGAATGCTTTAGGCAGAAGCATTTACACCATATAAAAACACAAACACAGCAATCTATATTACAGGTATTAAATGTGACAAACAGCAGCTTTCAGTCCTGGATATACAACAAATTATGGTGCTCCATTTCTCACAGGCTGGACTTTTAAGAAGAATAGATTTCAATCTTGACGGTTGCCAAGATATGTGGCCAATAAACCAGTATGGTGGTAGCATGACAACACATAAAAACAAGTTCAATTTTTCTATGTCATGCCAAAACATATTAACAGAGGAAGTATAATACAAGAACGTGATAGAAGGCTATAAAATAAAGCAACCTGCTATTTTCAGAAAAGCTGAAACCATATGATGGCACAATCTAAAAGTGCTGCTAGAAAGGACCTGTAGATATATTCAATGTATGTATAGCACACAGACTACCAGTGATGAGGAGGATAAAGCAGATTTTAAAAATGTCTCTTGGGTACCACAAGGGTGGAACCTACAAGAAGTCTGAAGAGTCTGAAGTTGTAAAATTATGAAAATCACCACCAGAGCCTTTGCTTGCACCACTAATTTTAATTTGAAGAAAATAACCATTTTTTCCCCAAATTAACAATTTTAAAAAATATTCATCAATATTAATAACACAAGCTTTCCTTAAATACATTTGTGATGTTGGAAAGTTTTAACACAAACCCTTCATTATTTATCAAATTTGCTACTGATCAGGGAGCTGTAATTAAGAATTAATTAAGAATTTCTGAAATGTTAAATCTTAGTAAATTTAATGTAAACACTGTAAAAAAAATATTCATATCATTAAACTTACTTTGTAGCTTATCCAAGAGTTTGGACCTTGATGCTACTCCCTTTCCTTCCCATTCTGCCTTTGCACGGAGATCTTCAGCATGGCTACACATCAAATAACTTCATTTAAAAAAACAAAAAACAAAAAAAATACTATATAAAATAACCAGCTTGATCTTAGACTTAAAATGTTAAGACATTAAGATGTTATTAATGCAAGAGTATTCAACAATTTGATATCATTTAACACTTCAGTCAGTTTAGTTGCATTTCTTTGCTTTCAAGGAGAGCAAAAGTTTAATACTTCATTTTTCTTTTACTCTATGTTTTCTTGCCCAACAGCCCATTAGTTAACTATTTAAATTACTTTCTTCATTTCACCTGAAGAGATTTGTGGGATGAGATCTAATAAAGTAGCATGCCAAAACAAATAGTAGAATATGCCACAAACAAAAATGTAATGGAATAAAGCTCATTAATAGGGATGCACAGATACTACTTGATGGTACTCTTCTCGATCCGATATTGCCTGCAAAGGGCACATGTTTTTTTGTTGTTTTTTTTTTTTTTTTTTTTTTTTTAATAAAACACAACTACCAAACAAGTACTGGAATAAGTTCATGTGGTAGAAAACTTGAACGGGGCTGGGCGTAAAATAGAGACAGGTGCAAAATTATATGGTGGCTGGAAGTAAATCAGTAAGGTGGGTATGGGCACTGGGTTACAAAAATGAAACTTTTTTCACAAAACACACTTTAGCTATCATTTTCCTATATTAAAATATGTGTTTAAAGATTTAAAAATCTTTCATAAAATTAACTAACAAGAATAACTGGTTCACATGTGGGAACCTGAGCATTTTGTTTATCTTATGGGGGTCAGCAGCAGGGCATGTAAAATGACAATGTTTTCTCTGTGAGTAGGACAGGAGAGACAAGAATTTACACTGGGTTCAGAAGGAACCCTGGACCTAGGTGAGGGATTAGACAAAGAACAGTTCAACAAACCTCCGATGAAGAACAACAATCTTGGACGACGTTTTCCCTTGCCCGGACGCAGGTCACCAGGGCCCCTCTCTGGAGCCAGGCCTGGAGGTGAGGCTCGATGGCGAGCGCCTGGTGGCCGGGCCTGCACCCATGGGGCTCGGCCAGGCACAGCCCGAAGAGGTAACGTGGGTCCTCCTTCCCATGGGCTCACCACCTATGGGAGGGGCCAAGGAGGTTGGGTGCAGTGTGAGTTGGGTGGTGGCCGAAGGCGGGGACCTTGGCGGTCTGATCCTCTGCTACAGAAACTGGCTCTTGGACGTGGAATGTCACCTCTCTGAAGGGAAAGGAGCCTGAGCTAGTGCGCGAGGTCGAGAGGTTCTGGCTAGATATAGTCTGACTCACTTCGACGCACAGCTTGGACTCTGGAACCAATCTCCTTGAGAGGGGCTGGACTCTCTACCACTCTGGAGTTGCCCCCGGTGAGAGGCGCCAAGCAGGAGTGGGCATACTTCTTGCCCCCTGACTTGGAGCCTGTGCATTGGGGTTTACCCCGGTGGACGAGAGGGTGGCCTCCCTCCACCTTCGGGTGGGGGTGGAGTTGGGGGAGAGTTTCCTGACTGTTGTTTGTGCGTATGCGCCAAACAGCAGTTTGGCGTATCCACCCTTTTTGGAGTCTCTAGAGGGGGTGCTAGAGGGCATACCTTTTGGGGATTCCCTCGTTTTGCTGGGAGACTTCAATGCTCACGTGGGCAATGACAGCGAGACCTGGAAGGGCGTGACTGGGAGGTATGGCCCCCCCGATCTGAACCCGAGCGGTGTTTTGTTATTGGACTTCTGTGCTCGTCACGGATTGTCCATAACGAACACCATGTTCAAGCAAAAGGGTGTTCATATGTGCACTTGGCACCAGGACACCTTAGGCCTCAGTTCGATGATCGACTTTGTGGTCGTGTCATCGGACTTGCGGCCATATGTCTTGGACACTCGGGTGAAGAGAGGGGCGGAGCTGTCAACTGATCACCACCTGGTGGTGAGTTGGCTTCGATGGTGGGGGGGAAGATGCCGCTCAGACCTGGTAGGCCCAAACGTGTTGTGAGGGTCTGCTGGGAACGGCTGGCAAAGTCCCCTGTCAGAAGTGGCTTCAACTCCCACCTCCGGCAGAACTTCAACCACGTCCCGAGGGAGGTGGGGGACATTGAGTCCGAATGGGCCATGTTCCGTGTCTCTATTGTTGAGGCAGCTGACCGGAGCTGTGGCCGCAAGGTGGTCGGTGCCTGTCGTGGCGGCAATCCCCGAACCCGTTGGTGGACACCGGCGGTGAAGGATGCCATCAAGCTGAAGAAGGAGTCCTATAGGACCTTTTTGTCCTGTGGGTCTCTGGAAGCAGCTGATAGGTACCGACAGGCCAAGCGGAATGCGGCTTCGGTTGTTGCTGAGGCAAAAACTCGGGCATGGGAGGAGTTTGGAGAGGCCATGGACGACGACTTTCGGACGGCTTCGAGGAGATTCTGGTCCACCGTCCGGCGTCTCAGGAGGGTGAAGCAGTGCAGTGTCAACACTGTATAAGTTGGGGATGGTGCGCTGCTGACCTCGACTCGGGACGTTGTGGGTTGGTGGGGGGAGTACTTCGAAGACCTCCTCAATCCCACTAACATGCCTTCCAATGAGGAAGCAGAGCCTGGGGATTCTGAGGTGGGCTCTCCCACCTCTGGGACTGAAGTCACCAAGGTGGTCAAAAAACTCCTTGGTGGCAGGGCCCCGGGGGTGGATGAGATATGCCCGGAGTTCCTTAAGGCTCTGGATGTTGTAGGACTGTCTTGGTTGACACGTCTTTGCAACATCGCATGGACAAATGGGACAGTGCCTCTGGATTGGCAGACTGGGGTGGTGGTCCCCCCCTTTAAAAAGGGGGACCGGAGGGTGTGTTCCAACTACAGAGGGATCACACTCCTCAGCCTCCCTGGAAAAGTCTATTTGGGGGTTCTGGAGAGGATGGTCCGTCGGATAGTCAAATCTCTGATTCAGGAGGAACAGTGTGGTTTTCGTCCTGGTCGCGGAACAGTGGACCAGCTCTACACCCTTAGCAGAGTCCTGGAGGGTGCATGGGAGTTTGCCCAATCAGTCTACATGTGTTTTGTGGACTTGGAAAAGGCGTTCGACCGTGTCCCTCGGGGAATCCTGTGGGGAGTGCTCCGGGAGTATGGGGTACCGGACCCCCGATAAGGGCTTGGTCCGCATTACCGGCAGTAAGTCGAGCCCGTTTCCAGTGAGAGATGGACTCCGCCAGGGCTGCCCTTTGTCACCGATTCTGTTCATAACTTTTATGGACAGAATTTCTAGGCTCAGCCAGGGTGTTGAAGGGGTCCGGTTTGGTGGACTCAGGATTGGGTCACTGCTTTTTGCAGATGATGTTGTCCTGTTTGCTTCATCAGGCCGTGATCTTCAGCTCTCTCTGGAGCGGTTCGCAGCTGAGTGTGAAGCGGCTGAGATGAGAATCAGCACCTCCAAATCTGAGACCATGGTCCTCAGCCGGAAAAGGGTGGAATGCCCTCTCAGGATTGGGGGTGAGATCCTGCCCCAAGTGGAGAAGTTCAAGTATCTCGGGGTCTTGTTCACAAGTGAGGGAAGAATGGACCGTGAGATTGACAGGCGGATCGGTGTGGCGTCCGCAGTGATGCGGGCTCTGCATCGGTCTGTCGTGGTGAAAAAAGAGCTGAGCCGTAAGGCAAAGCTCTCAATTTACCAGTCAATCTACGTTCCTGCCCTCACCTATGGTCATGAGCTATGGGTAGTGACCGAAAGAACGAGATCGCGAATACAAGCGGCTGAAATAAGTTTCCTCCGCAGGTTGTCTGGGCTTTCCTTTAAAGATAGGGTGAGAAGCTCAGTCATCCGGGAGGGGCTCAGAGTAGAGCCGCTGCTCCTCCGCATCGAGAGGAGTCAGATGAGGTGGCTCGGGCTTCTGATCAGGATGCCTCCTGGACGCCTCCCTGGTGAGGTGTTCCGGGCACGTCCAACCGGGAGGAGGCACCGAGGAAGACCCAGGACACGCTGGAGGGACTGTGTCTCCCGGCTGGCCTGGGAACGCCTTGGGATTCTCCCAGAAGAAGAAGTGGCCGGGGAGAGGGAAGTCTGGGCCTCTCTGCTTAAGCTGCTACCCCCGCGACCCGACCCCGGATAAGCGGAAGAGGATGGATGGTTCAGAAGGAATTGTTTGCTAGAAAAGTTACAGCTTGGTGCCAAAACATCAGACTTAGTTTAGTGGATACTAATAAAGTGCTGTTTCCACTACTTCATGTTAAGGTTGGTCTAATGAAGCAGTTTGTCAAAGCCCTATCAAAAGACGTAGCTGGTTTAATTTAGGAGAAGACGTAACTACACTGTTGCCCAGGTAACACTCAGGCCTAACGCTTACACAAGCCACAGCTATATCACTGCCCAAGTATTACTCAACCCTAACGCTGTTGGCACTTTTATAGCCCAAGTAATCCTTAGGTCCAGTGCTTATGCAAGTTGCCCAAATAACACTCAGGACTAATTACAGCCTGAGTGATGCTCGGGTCTAACACTATGGAGGTTAAATATAGAACAGCAGTCGAACAGGTTTAAAAACATTTTGCACATAATGCAGGCCAGGCACATCCCAAAAATTGGAGTTACTAGGAAATTAAAATAAAAAACTCTGTAGTGGGTACGTAAGGACAAAGAAATAATGCTGCAAATGGAAAAAAAGGGAATATGAGAACATGAAGGCAACCATTAAGTAGGATATCAGAGAAGCTAAAAGGCAGTTAGAAAGGAATATTGCAGATAAGGCGAAAGATGACCCAAACAGATTCTTTCAGTATTTTAGAAAAAGAACAGTTAATTAAAGGTGGCATGAAGTGTATCAGGAAGAGTAAAAGAGAACATATATTAACCCTTAAACCACCACAACCGGCTATAGTCGGTTCCCAATGTAATTTATGAGCAGGCCAGAGCAAAGTATATTTAGCAATGCACATTCGTTAAACGGTGGAACTGGCTACAGTGAGTTCTCAGTGCAATTTGCCAAGATGCCAGACAGGAGTATAGTCAGTGCCATACATTTGTTGAGCAGCCAGATCATGACCACTGCCACCCCCCTAGCAAATCGAATCAGCATCACTGTCCTGGGATTAAGCCGCTGCACTAGATTAGCCTGAAAGCATCAGCGATGGCCTCTGTGTGCTCCCTCAAATTGTAGAGGGAAAAGTACAGATCAGATTACACAGGTTGAAATCAAATAATTCACCAAGAGCAACTAACATGTATGCTTTAGTGCTTCAGGAAGTCAGTGAGTTCATGTATAAACCCTTGACAAATATCTGCACAAAGTCACTGCACACTGGGGAAATTTCAAAGGAGTGGAAAATGGCAAACATTACCCCATTATATAAAAAGGGAGAGAGGGCAGATCCAAGCATCACAGGTAAGGGGAGGATAATTAAGGTAAAGATTGAATAATACATGAAAAGATCAGGAGTGTTACTAAAATGTCACCATGGGTTCAAACAGGAGAAGTTATATTTTACTAACATGTTGAAATTCTATGAGGAAGAAACAAAAGGATTTGATAAGATGAGTGCCTATGATATTATTTATTTTGACTTTTAGAAAGCATCTGATAAGGTCCCACATTAGAGGTTGGGCATCAAATTAAAAGAACTGGGAGGTCACTCTGTCAGAGCTCCAGAGGTCCTCTGTGGAGAAAGGAGAACCTTCCAGAAGGACAACCATCTCTGCAGCAATCCACCAATCAGGCCTGTATGGTAGAGTGGCCAGACGGAAGCCACTCCTTAGTAAAAGGCACATGGCAGCCCACCTGGAGTTTGCCAAAAGGCACCTGAAGGACTCTCAGACCATGAGAAACAAAATTCTCTGATCTGATGAGACAAAGATTGAATTCTTTGGTGTGAATATCAGGCATCACGTTTGGAGGAAACCAGGCACTCCTCATCAGCAGGCCAATACCATCCCTACAGTGAAGCATGGTGGTGGCACCATCATTCTGTGGGAATGTTTTTCAGCGGTAGAAACTGGGAGACTAGTCAGGATAAAGGGAAAGATGACTGCAGCAATGTACAGAGACATCCTGGATGAAAACCTACTTCACAGCGCTTTTGACCTCAGACTGGGGCGACGGTTCATCTTTCAGCAGGACAACGACCCTAAGCACACAGCCAAGATATCAAAGGAGTGGCTTCAGGACAACTCTGTGAATGTCCTTGAGTGGCCCAGCCAGAGCCCAGACTTGAATCCGATTGATCATCACTGGAGAGATCTTAAAATGGCTGTGCACCGACGCTTCCCATCCAACCTGATGGAGCTTGAGAGGTGCTGCAAAGAGGAATGGGTGAAACTGGCCAAGGATAGATGTGCCAAGCTTGTGGCATCATATTCAAAAAGACTTGAGGCTGTAGTTGCTGCCAAAGGTGCATCGACAAAGTATTGAGAAAAGGCTGTGAATACTTATGTACATGTGATTTCTCAGTTTTTTATTTTTAATAAATTTGGAAAAACCTTAAGTAAACTTTTTTCACGTTGTCATTATGGGGTGTTGTGTGTAAATGGAATTTAATCCATTTTGGAATAAGGCTGTAACATAACAAAATGCGGAAAAAGTGATGCGCTGTGAATACTTTCCAGATGCACTGTAAATAAACAAGTTAAGTTTGCAGATGAAACCAAGCTAGGAGGATTAGCAGATAATATCTGTCGAATCTTTACAGAGGGACTTGGACAGCATACATGCTTGAGCAGATTGGAAGCAGATTTAATGTAAGTATTACACATAGGATGTACAAAATGTGAGATTTTAAGAAAACAATAGGAGGTCGCAGTGGACTCATCATCTTTCCAAACAGTTTTCAGAAGCCATTAAGGTTATATTGCATGCTGTCTAGAGTACAAGTCCAATGATGCTCAAGCTTTATAATGCACTCTTGAGACTTCATCTGGAGTAGGCTGTGCAGTTTTGGTCTCGAGGTTACAAAAGTGACAGAACGACTAGGCTGATTCCAGGATTACCATGAATGAGTTATGTGGAGAGATTAAACAACTGAGCTTTTTCAGTTTAAGCAAAAAGAAATCTCAAGAGATGACATGAAGTATGTGAAATTGAAAGGAATTAGTACTGTGGATCAACACTTACTTTAAAATGAGTTCTAGTAAAACATTGGGGCAGAATTGGAAACTTGTTGAGGGTAAATTTTGCACAAACATTAGGAGGTTTATCATCATGCAGAGAAGCACAGAAACAAGCACCTCTGCAATTATACATGTCTGCTAAGCCATGTTGTATCATTATACAGATTCAATAATGCTGTGGAGAACAGGGTGAAAGCTTTAAAACTCTAAATATATTTGGAGTGAACATATTTAGCAGCTCATTTCATCCCCATCACTAGCCACACGTAACAGAAACAGCCACATGGTTTAAAACATGCACCAGTTCTTGCTTGTTGCAAAACCACAATGTTTAACAGGATAAAACTACAGATTTCCACATCTGTGTACATATTACAATTCATTACCAACATAAAATTATTATAATTTATAGTTCAATCTGAGAAAAGAAAGCCACATTCAGTCATGAACAATAAATTTTGCCCTTGTCTGTAAATTAGTACTCCAGTTGCACTGGAATCAGTTTTAATATCTAGTATGATATTAGATGTAAATTTGCCTAAAATTTTAGAAGTGAAATGCAGTTCATTACATGGAATAATCCCTAGGCCACCTCTTTGACAAGTGTCTCCTGAGTTATGAAGGAACACAAAAACCATTTGGTGCTGAATCAGCTAAAGGAATAGTGCCCGAGGCGGAAGCAAAGCTTCAGCATGAAGACACAAATCAGATTTCTTAATATTTACCAAATCTGCTTTACTTCCAAGAGAGTGAATGTTGAGCAAATGACATTTTAAATTGTAGATGTTTTGAACTGATACTATACCTTGAATTAGGTTACTAATACAGATCACCCCTGGTAAACGTCTGATTTTAAATATAGGTCTAATTATAGACCTTTATTATCTGAGTAGTAACTGATATACAATTTGTTTAATGACTCTGGGATTCTTGGTGGAAGCTACAGAACAGAAAAAGGTGGAATAAACCGATTTAAGAACACAAGGCTGCACACAGGAAGGTGCTCTATATCAGACAGGCAAGTTTGCTGCCATATTTTGGGATAAATTAGCCCTTCCAGTTTAGATAAAGGGGAGAGAGAGAGAAAGAAAAAATGGGGTTGGAAGCATGCATGTTGCTGCATCCACCACACAATGAACCACCTCGGCACCACACTGGACGAATACTGCTTAATAATTCTTTATACTTACATAGTGCTTTTTCACAACTTAAAGCACTTTTACTAAGTGACTGGGGATTCACTTCAACCACAACTAATGATGTTTACCTGGATGATGCAGCGGCAGTGATGACAGATAGTAAACCAATTAGAGATAAAGGATGACTGGGGGCCAGAATGGATGGGGCTGTTGTGATATAGCGGGTCCGCTGCTCAGAATAAGTGGCCAGTTTTAAAATAAATAATCGCAACTTCAGTCCTGGGGACCCACTGTGGCTGTAGGTTTTCGTTACAATCAAGAGTCACAAGCAGAGCTAATAATTGATGACTGATCTCATTTAATTAGCTAGTCTGTTTTTCCCTCTATATTCTGCATTCAGAAAAGCAGCGCAATATGGTTTTTAAATTCATAAGACTTTACAATTATTTCTAATTGGGCTATAGCTTTAAATGCTTAACTCTCTTTTGCCATTTTCCTATTTTGCCTTTTTCCTGTATAGATTGCACCTTTCACTATAAACTAGTAATGACAATTAAAAAACAAGTACAGCAGACACGGAGGCAATCAATACTGAATGACGAAAGGATGCCAACTACTTCAGCGACAGACCCAATAATTAGTTAATAATGAAATAACCAGAACTGGAAAAGCAGAATGCAAATCGGGAGGAAAATATTGTTTAAATCAAAAACCTAAATTATCCCCATATACTATAACTATAGAAAATATATTATATTTAAATGTTTCTTTACATTTGCAGTGTTTTTATTTAATGACAAAATGACCATCATTAGTTCTGAAGACTATTACTTTGTACTATAATCAGTGCATTGATGTGACACAGGGGCAATTCGCTGCAGCTCCTTTAAAATTTTTTGTCTTTATCTCAATACTGTGAACAAGCTACTAGAGTCCTGCACACATTCATATAGCCTTGAAAGCACATAGAAATCTGATTTTTGTGGGATTCTGAATTTTTCACTACACAGACCCTTCAAGAATTTTGCACCCAATGCACACATACCAAGTATTAGCAAAGGTCTAGATCATATGCGTTTTGGATTGTTTTAATATAGATCTGAATACTTTTTAAATGATGCAAAAATAGTGTAGTCAGAGATGGATTTTGTTTAAAATTTTTTTGTTTTTTGTTTTAAATTAAAATGGGGTAGTGTGGATGTAGCCATAGGCTCTCATTAATTCCACTTCTATTACAATATGGAGATATGATCTGTAATTGTTTAACTTGTAGATGGCATGATAAACTGCTTTTAATACAATGGCTTAAACAATCCTGACAAAGGAAGGCTTCACATTCATTCTCCAATTGGCCATGTACAGATTTTTGTTTGAGCATCTATTTATTTTCTAATCATCATATGAAATCAG
This sequence comes from Polypterus bichir lapradei, assembly GCA_026402145.1. Taxonomy (NCBI): domain Eukaryota; kingdom Metazoa; phylum Chordata; class Cladistia; order Polypteriformes; family Polypteridae; genus Polypterus; species Polypterus bichir. The sequence continues at coordinate 3,059,556 of JANRMT010062791.1, read as the reverse complement.
AATTATGCATCTAGGACTAAGGAATGTGGGAGGAAACTGTATCACCAGCAGAGTAACAAAAGTTGTAAAGTATATAGACAGAAAAGTTTCAAATTATGTGACTTTTGTACGCTGGCAATGAAATGAGCTGCTTCATTTGTTAATTCCAAAATAAAATGTATTTAGTGTTTTGATACTCCAAATGTACATCTCTCTTGGAATTGGACATATACTAACAGAGACATGAAGTTACAGCAATCCAGGCAAAACAGCACACTGAATACAATCTACAAAAGTTAAATTTGTGTCAGTTGTTTTGTTTCTGATGGCAAACTAATATTCACAAGTATAACCTCTGATGAATGAAGTGAAAAAAATTAGATGGGTCCAGCTGCAGACCTCCCCCAACCCTAATCTTAACCATGGTGTAACCAGGTGTTATCGCTCACGTATATTCTAAAGCAACAACATTCTCAGTGGAGTGGAGCTCTGGTGGTCAACAGCAAGTCTATTGGGGAAAAAAGCACCAGTGAGCACATAACACCCATCCTACTTTACCTTCACTGGCTTGGATTCTGGCGTCAACTGGGCTGCCACGGTTTTCAGGTGCTCTCATTCTGTTTGTACAAACCCCATTTCCAAAAAAGTTGTGACACTTTCTAAAAAATGCAACAAAAACTAAAATCTGTAATTTAGTAATTCACTTGAACCTTTATTTAACAGGCCAAAGGACAAAGGGTATTTTCAGTGTTTTCACCAGCAAACTTAGTTTTATTTGTTAAACAAGCTTAGAAATTGATGCCTGCAAAACAGTCCAAAAAAGTTAGGACAGAGGCAAGATTACCACTGGGTCACATCCCCTTTCAATTACACTTCTTATTTGGAAACTGAAGAAACTATTTGTTGCAGTTTTTCCAAATGGATTTTTTTGCCCATTCTTGCTGTGTATGATACTTGAGCTGCTTAACAGTCTGTGGTCGCAGTTGTCCAATTCTCCTCTTTATGATGCACCAGACACTTTAACAGTAGACAGATTTGGACTGCAGGCAGGCAAGTGAAGTTCATGAACTATGACTACGAATCCCAGCTTTTAAAATTTGTGCAGAACGAGGCCTGGCATTGACCTGCTGAAATATACATGGAGTAACTGTCATTTTCTCTTTTATCTTGCTCCCACTACTGATGTACTGGCATGCACAGCTGCTGCAGCCCAAACATCAGCACTTGTGTTTCTGCCAGCTGCTATTGTATGCTAAATGCTGTGTGCATCAATCAGACCTGACGTAGCTGTAACTCTATTCCAGCCACAGGATGGGTTCAGTACGGCACTATTATCATTGGATTTTTCATATTGTCTGTCAATCTTGGATGGAATGAGTTTTGTCAACACTGTATCAACCAAGTCTTATTTCTACTGAAGAAAAGTCGTATCACTATAATGATCTTTATCGTTTTTATTGCCCAGCCCAACTATGTACTCTCTTTTGCCTCTTTGACAGAGCAATAGGATAAATGGTGTAATAATTTAAATGACTTATTCTTGGCATTTTCAAAGGACAGTTTAGCTTTTAATATTTTACTATTTTGTAACAAATTTATCAGATTAATTTAAATGACAATGAAACTAAGATTGCAACCACATTAGATATGCTAAATAAAATTCTAACAGATATATGATGGAAACAAACAACAATTTAAATATTGTACATTACAAACACTTGCCATATTTAAATGCATAAACTTACAAAGGTTTTTAATTTTGTAATGAAAAAATAAGATTAGATATAAGCTATAGTATAATCATTTAATGCAGTGTTTTTCAAGTACTGGGTTATGGGCTGCTGCTAGGTCACCCATGTCATTGTTTAATAGGCACACTCATACCACCAAGAGAGACATGAACACCATGCATGATCCCAACAATTTCACTCTGTGCACCATGGTGGAGGTGCTCTGATGTTTGCGCTTAATTCAGCAAAGGTAAGCCTCTCTATCCTGCTGATTTTTCACTTATTTCACCAGTGTTGGACAAGATTACACAGAGCAGAGGAAAAACTAGGTTGCAACACCATAACGAATGAGAAACGCTAATACATCAAAATATAAGAGATTTTGCTTCTCATCGATTGACAATTTCATGAACTTTCAATCCACAACTCTATGCTAAGCTGTTTCTTTAACCTGGTGTGAAGTAGTGTAAGTGATAATGCTTATAACTTCTGTTAAAGCTCAGTTTGACCTAATCTTTTTTAAACTGGCTGATCTAAACACAGCTTGAAAACAGAGGTGTGAGCAAGCGAGTAATATTGAGAGAGGGAGAGAGAAAATGACAATGTACAGTACTTTTATTTTCAGAGAACAGCAGTAGCTGAAACTATTAGAATGAAGAGTTGTCAAGTCCTTTAATTAGAGGTGCAACGGCATTAGTGACATTAATCAGTTATGCATTTATTTATTAAAAAGTTTCAATCTGTAAAGTATATGCAAATACTGTATATTATATTGTTATGTAGTGAAACTGTTAGGCCATACCACCCAGGCCTACTTACGAGTCCCTAATTTCAAGTGTGAGAAGTGAGTTAATTGTAGAATTTGACATCTGCCAGATGAGAGTATGATGTGTTACCAGTGTGAAGTCCAGTAAATTACAAGCTCTTAGGCTGTGCAAATATGAAGCATCTGCTACTCTCTCTTATATCAGGAATAATACTGGACATCTGACTAATAAATCAACTGAGATTTGACCATTTAAAGTACTACACCAATTCATTTTCTGCTTATGCCAACCTTAACCTCTTGTATTTGAATAATTCTTGTGTAATCTGACCTTTCTAAATCTCCTGGGATGATTAAGCCTCTACCCCTTACATCCCATTTACTGCCATTGAAATTAAACATTTACACTTTGTGCAGTCTGGAAAGTTAATGTGGTCACTTGATAATTCTCCCCAAACGACATATTTCAGAAGAAATTACAGTTTACTCCTTTTCAAACTCTAAAATCTGCTATATCCACCGCTGAATGAAAGATTCAGTTAAAAATGACAACACTCTTTGGTTAAAACGACACAAGGAGGATAGTTATTATTCAAGTTACTGTCCCATCACTTTGATGAATTATGAGGCAAGACTGCTTGCTGAACTCTTAGTGCAATATTGCTGGCTAGAAATTTCCAAGTTAATTTACTACAAGCAAAGTGATTGACAATATCCGACGTCTCCATATTATTGATGCATCACAAAATTTTGCCCGGGAAACAGCTTTGCTATCCTTGGATATTTAAAAGGCATTCAACTGAATGAAATGCTCTGCTCTGACAAATCATTTTCCAATCAGTCTTTCTCAAAACTTTAGCCATGGCTATCCATAAGTCAAATCTAACCTCCACTATAACCTTGCATGGCACTCACCACAAAATTGCACTTTATACTGACAACATCCTTTTTCTCAGCGATGTCAAAAGTAATCAAAAACTTACATACGTTGCTCCATTTTCCAAAATTATTTTTCTGCAATAGAGCTTGGAAAAGTCAAGGCCTATTCTAGTAGGATCATGCAAAGCAGGAACCAAGTCAGTATTGGGCACTAGCCCAATCAAACTGCAAATCTGCTCTATTTAAAATTGTAATACCGAAGTTATTTTAAAAATATTTATTTTAAACATGATAGACTGTGGCTTACATAATAAGTGCATCATTTACCTGTGTTCTCATATAATGCACAAGACATTAGCAAGAAAACACATTATCATGGTGTTTATAAACATTTATTTAAAATTTCAAATATTTTAAAGGTCAAAAGATTAATTCTAAATATTGATACAAGCTCCATTTTAATTACCTAAAGGGTTCTATGTTGCTTGACATTCTTTGCCCTTTGCATGACTTATAAATTACTCATTTGCAGAGTTTTGTTTTAGGTCATGCCACATCACTACACTTCATATGGAGGTACTCTTCAGTTAATGAGGACTTAATATGCTCTCAAACACAAAGTGCTTGTAATTTGCACACTTGCTTTAAGAGGACTTGTCTCTTCAAAAAGCATATGGCCCCTTTTTAAGTTCTCTATTCATCCACTGCCCTATCAAACCATCAACCATTGTGGACTTTGCTAGTTTTCCTCTTGTCCAGGGACTGACTGTAGTTGCTTCTGGCTAATTAGGGAATCCATTCCAGGACATTTTTATATTTACCGAGAAACCGGGAACGGCCAAGCTCGCATATATAGCGTGTAAAAGTGTAAAAATCGATCAAGAAATAACAGAGTTATAGTTGAAAATAATTAAGTGGCAGTTTTTTGGCCCACGGCATAGTGTGTTGCCGATTAATTCAGTCAACAACAGACCAGCAGCAGTCGTCAGTCTCCCGGCTCCCACTAAGACTGAGCACAGTGGACTGGGAGGAGTCTGCACTTTGCAGCTCACGAATGATGGGACGGTGCAGTGTGTACACCTAATGAACCCAAAATTGGGGCGAAAAACGTGTCACATACTCTTTGCATTATTTGACTGTAAAACTATGCTAGCTAGCTATATATATATATATATATATATATACTAGCAGAATACCCGCGCTTCGCAGCGGAGAAGTAGTGT
>JANRMT010062791.1:3027858-3044979 GCA_026402145.1 Polypterus bichir lapradei | reverse complement strand
TTCACAGCCTTTGCTCAATACTTTGTCGATGCACCTTTGGCAGCAATTACAGCCTCAAGTCTTTTTGAATATGATGCCACAAGCTTGGCACACCTATCCTTGGCCAGTTTCACCCATTCCTCTTTGCAGCACCTCTCAAGCTCCATCAGGTTGGATGGGAAGCATCGGTGCACAGCCATTTTAAGATCTCTCCAGTGATGTTCAATCGGATTCAAGTCTGGGCTCTGGCTGGGCCACTCAAGGACATTCACATAGTTGTCCTGAAGCCACTCCTTTGATATCTTGGCTGTGTGCTCAGGGTCACTGTCCTGCTGAAAGATGAACCGTCACCCCAGTCTGAGGTCAAGAGCGCTCTGGAGCAGGTTTTCATCCAGGATGTCTCTGTACATTGCTGCAGTCATCTTTCCCTTTATCCTGACTAGTCTCCCAGTTCCTGTCAGTGAAAAACATCCCCACAGCATGATGCTGCCACCACCATGCTTCACTGTAAGGATGGTATTGGCCTAGTGATGAGCGGTGCCTGGTTTCCTCCAAACGTGACACCTGGCATTAACACCAAAGAGTTCAATCTTTGTCTCATCAGACCAGAGAATTTTGTTTCTCATGGTCTGAGAGTCCTTCAGGTGCCTTTTGGCAAACTCCAGACAGGCCGTCATGTGCCTTTTCCTAAGGAGTGGCTTCCGTCTGGCCACTCTACCATACAGGCCTGATTGGTGGATTGCTGCAGAGATGACTGTCCTCCTGGAAGTTTCTCCTCTCTCCACAGAGGACCTGTGACAGAGTGACTATCGGGTTCTTGGTCACCTCCCTGACTAAGGCCTTTCTCCCCCAATCACTCAGTTTAGATGGCCGGCCAGCTCTAGGAAGAGTCCTGGTGGTTTCGAACTTCCACTTACCGTGGTTGTTAGTTTGTCTGTCCATGATTTTAAATCACCTGTAGCTCGCAAACCGTTTGACCTATTGACCTGAAATTTGGCACACATATACTATGAGAAGTCTACTATCCGCTTTCTGGCTGATGATTGACCTCCAAGGTTATTCCTCTTTTTATTTTTATTTTATTGTAGAATCAACTCTCAGCAGCAGCCAGCAGGGCGGCCGTGCAAGGCGCATGCGTATGGGCGCCGTTCTCATCCTTACCAAATTTGTTGTCACTTTCCCTACCTCTTCATATCTTAAATCATTCTTGAGGCAGATTGAAGACTAAACGTACCAAGTAACTGCAACACAAACACAGACTTAATCAGTTTTAATGCGAAAAGATGCCGACAAATGAAGACGCTGCTAGGGTGATGAAAAGAAGAGCTGCTCAGGGAGCAGCAAGCGCATCAACCTCTGACCAAACGAATGCTAAAAATTACAGAGAAAGAGTATGAAAACTACAAATGCTCAAGTCAAATATATTCATTGCACGTTATCATGCAGTGTGCCATTACTGTTTCAAGAATATAACTGCAGAAAAAGAACTTGTGTTAGGGTGCGACATTGACACGCCCTTAATATGACCGCTTCGGTGGTGTAGCAGTAAGAACTGCTGACTCGTAATCAAGATATTCATGGATCAATCCCAGACATTTCTGTTTTGAGTAGTGAGCTCGTCTTATTTTTATTATAGAATAAAAACATACATTTGATTTGAGGCTGTAACAGCCGGTGTAAATTTATGGTACTTGTAAAGGTTTATATATATATTTTTTTTAATTCAGTTTTACTCTCTCAGTCTCATTCACACTCGCCCCGATCTGACACTGCTGTTTTCAGATAAAGATGTGCTATAGCAAGGGTGAACTCAGATGAGGACAAGGGTTCTACATCAGAGAAAGAGAATAGAAGTTCTCCCTGCAAGAAACGTACACTCACATATAACAACAACATAGCTGCATCAGGCGTAAAGGTGAAAGATGGCACCGTTTAGATGCAGCAGCAACAGTTCGGGCATCATCCTGCCAGTCTGTCCACCCCACACCTGTCCTTCAATGAAACAGCACAGTTTACAGAGCTCGCAAAGGTATCGTGCAAAGTCCTGTTTTTGATGGTCTTTATATGAAAACCACATATATATGTTACTTATATAAAAGCCAGATCGAATGTTTACCTATGTTTAATTTACTTATCTTCCTACAGCATAAAGTCACAAGTAAACTGCCTCTGTTTGATCGACATGGGCATGCTCACGAAGTACATGCGTACTGAAGCTGCAGGTGGAAGCTCCTGTCGGATCCTACGCAATGGTGTTTGATCTTATTCAGGAAAAGATCCCAGTCACACCACGGGAGAAACAATTTCTGAAACTAAGGTCATAAAGCTTAAGAAACAGTTTCTGGACAAAGGCAGAACCGTAACAGCTGTGTAGGGCTTCATATTTGGACATTACATACTTCACGTCAACATTTTACCTGTATTATTATAACATATGAAAAAAATGTGTTTTTGTTATATGTTCAACAAGATATTACATCCCACATTTACATAGATCGTTGTAGACACGGAACACACACGAAATGCATGTTTTAAATAACAATATATTATTTTCCTATACAATTCCAGACACCTCACTCCCAGATAAAACAGACTTCAGCTGCCTCAGTGGGGGATGAGATAGCAAGCAAAAAATCTCCACCCTGGATGGTATGTAGTAATTAAAAAAACTGGAAAACTATTTCATGCTAGAAAAAAAGTGGACCACAGAAACAGGATTATGCTTTCTTAAGATGTGACAGTTATTACAGGAGATATATAGTGAATTTTCCGACTTGTGCTGTCCCTTTATCTAATTTTACAAAGATTTGAAAGAATCAGATTGCTTGGACTGATGCTTGTGATAAAGCTTTTATGGATTTAAAAAAAGGCTTTTATTTAGCATTCTTAAATTTGAACATATAATCATGTATTTAAGTATCAAATTACTGCTTATAGGATAGAAAATGTTGCACCTTCACTTTCTTGATAGAGTTTAGTTTCAAATAAAACACACTTTCTTACAAGAAATAATCAGTGATCACTTAATGTGCCTTAATGTGAAGTTCTCATACCTCATGGTAATGATCATTAACAGTGCCTCTCTCATTAATGTCTTAGCTTTTTTCTTGGCTACAGAGCCTGTGTCATTATGCTCATTCTTAAATGTGTTGTAACCACTCCCACTTATTAGAAGAGGCTTCAGAATTTTATTAAGCTGGAGAAAACTAATGCAGATTGTTTTTACTGAAGATTAGTTACATGTTCTTTTGTGTTTTTGTTGCTAGAAAGTATGTGAATTTCCCCTTGGGATTAATAAAGTATATATCTATCTAAAAGACTCTAAATCTGTTTTCACTTCAAGAATAAAGAGTGTTCTTAAAGAACTGTTTATTAATTTCATTTGTACAACTAAAATGTGAAATGAGAATAATCACAATGATCATTTTCCACCAGTTTGCCCCACACCTTTCTCTTCTTTAAATTGTTCAACATCCTCTTTTGTTAAATTGATGTCACAAAGCTTAAGCAAAAACATGAAAGAAAGCATAGCTTTTTACATTACTTTGCGAATAAACTTCAGCTAAAATTGCCTGAATGGTGTTTTACTGGTGCATTAAAAAATGGGAAAAAAATCATTTTATGATATGCACAAACTTAAAGCAAAATTCTTATTAATACATTAGTTTAATCACAGATCTTATTGCGATATAACAAGTGAAGGAATTAAAATTAAATCATGCATTCAAACATTACCCGCTGAGGATATGGATACGGTCTGTGTTGTATTTCAGTGGAGTAAGCTCTCCTCTGAGAACCTGCAGTGCTTCAAGTACTTTTCCATCTTCCAAATATTCCAAATATTTTTGCTGTAGCAGCAAGAATTTCATTCTCTTTAAAGAGAAAAAAAAGAACAATGCATTAACTAAAACAGTTTTGGATAGAATATATTTTCCAAATCACTCCATCTTCTTCATGAAGAGTTACACGAGCAAACCAGTTTAGTTTCAGTATAACTTACTTACTGACCATTTGACCGGGACCATTTTTAAGAACAACCTCAAGTATGAATAAGCTCATTTAATTCCAGCCCTCATAGTGCATCTATCATTCTTTAGAGATAAGTACTAGTAACTATTTTTGTTAATAATGCTGCATTTGAGAATGGCAGTACCACGTGCAAAGACACATACAGATAGACAAATCACCTAAAACCTTGAACTCTGGATTTCTACTTCACTGTGAAACTCTTACCTCTACTGTAAAACAGAAAGCTGGTCATTCAGCTTGAAAATTATTATGCTTCACATTGATGGTTGACTCAAGTTCGAGCTCCATTTTCCCACAGCCATTATATGACTCTCTGCCCCAAACTTATCTTCTAACATCTTCACTGAAAACTTGACTCATATTTCACTGAGAAGAGATGCCTTCAATCAAGCCGAACAACCAACTCTTCAACTTTTAACTTAAAGTAGCATCCTCAATCAGAATCTTGCAACAAGAAGATTGTGTTAAGAGATTTAAGGAGAAATCTTATTCTTTAACAATAATCAATAAAACCCTATAGACTAAATTTTCTGACATAAGTGCTGAACTGGTTGCTATTGAAAAAGAGCAAGCAAAATTCAACAGAGATTGCCGATTTCTGCAGAAAACTGTATTAGCAACTGTATGCCTATTATAGATATTCTGTTATCAAACATAGAAATGTAACTGGTTTAGGAGGAGGACAGGAACAACAAAAACAATGCATTAACTGTGGAGCTTAAAGACGGTGCAGAGAAGGCCAATGTGACCAAAGTTTTTCAAACTCTGCCTACAAGATTAAGGGGGTTCTTTGTATGTATACACCCAACTAGATTAAGACTGGAGTTGTTTTCTGCCATCCTACAATAGGCTTGTTGCGTTCAAAGTATCATTTTGAAAGCTCTTAAGTCTACTATTGTTCTGGACTTGACTTTATAGTGAAAAGCTTGAAGGTCACTGTTCCTGTCAAAAAAGTTGAGGATGTTGGGCATCAGCCATGCTTAATTTATACTACTAAATTAAAAATAACTCAGGTCTAGCATACTCTTTATTCAACACATCTTCAGAGGCACTTGCTGTGAAAGACAACTTCAATACAACTGGTACCTTCCAACATTTTCATCTCGAGTTGCACCTTCAGTATATTGTTAAAGTCATGGCTGAACTTCTGATAGTCTTCCTACAGATTATTAATTAGCTACAGCACATTGTTACTGCCTAGGCTCTGCTTTTAAGTTCCTGTTTATATCCTTTATAGGATGTTATTTTTATAGTTAAGTTCCACTGAAGTGTACCGTTTTCAATTGGGGACTTATTGTAATGTTTGATGGATTGTAAGGGGTTGTGAAGTGGGGTGGGATCATTACAGTGTCTACAGAACTACTGTGGGTCACCACATGCCACACTTACCACTCTTTTAGTTTTTTTTTTCTTTATTTGCTAAATTTCTAAAATCCTGTAAACTTTTGTTACAGGATTATATTAAGTGCATCTAGGACAAGTCCTGGAATGATTCCAGAATAGATGGGCTCCCTTCCAAGCTAATTTCCTCCTTTTGGAAACGGTTATCCTTCCTCCTTTGATGTCATGAAAGAAGCCACTTTATCAAGCTGTCTAAGCCTAGAATTAACATGGCAGTTATCACTTTTAAAGTAAGATAACAAACATACCTGTCTCAGAGATACAGATCTCTGCTATGAACACAGGTGCAAAAATTATTAGCTCAACTCCTGGCCTATTACTTATAGAAAGTAGTTAGGAAGTTACCTAATTACCTACCAGCCTGACAAATGTACAAAATTTCTCAGCGCAAAAGAGGAGAATCCTACACACCCAAGAATGCGCTGCATACACCATTGCATTTGCAAGAATGTTTGAAAAATTGAAAATACATAAAGAGAAAGCTTGTGTAGTATGCTGAATCAACACATGTAACATTGCAAAGGCTACGGAGAAGTTTGCCATGAACGCTCATGCTTTATAATATGCCATGAAAGAATGTGTTCTATCCTTGTATAATTTCTCAGATATAATAGGGATCGGCAGAAAGATAGTCATTTTAAACATTCACAATCAGCTAACTCTTGCCTCAAACTACACAAAACGGAACATGGTATATGGTTTATGTTGCCACTAAATTGGATAGCATATTTTATACTCTCCAGAACTTGCTTGTGCACAAAAGAGCACTCTGGGATTAAACCACTGATAATGAGTTACCTGCAACTCTAACACCTAATAAGTGAGGTTTGGTTGAGATCATAAATCGTACTACTCACTCCATTTAAACAATTGACAAGAGAAATTTGCCAATCTGAAGCCTAAGCTTTAATATCAGTCCTTCAGTTAAAATGACTGTTGACTAAAAGTGCTCAGCCTGACTTTGCAGCAAAAAAAAAAAAACAAACAAAAAAAAATGAATCAGTATAAGCACTTTCCTGAAGGCTTGAAACTATTGGCAATAAACAATAGTTTCAGTGAGATTTACATAAACCTCATGTATAGGGTTCTCACTACAACCCAAGATATAAGGACCTTTAGTTCAATGTAGAGGTAAATTTAATGACACTTGAAATATTGCAAGAAGAGAACATTGGGCATGCAAGTCCTTTCAGGTAGAATGTCCACAGCAGAAAACGACCTAGATAAATGCCAAGAGGATGTGTACACTCATCAATATTCAGAGTGAAAGTTTTGAAGAAAATATAATGTCTCTGGAAAACAGCCAAATAGCAACAGAAGTGAGTAAAAAAGAGGTAGATAGCTCAGAGCTATCTGTAAAGCACTATTAAGTAAAACCTGGGAGCTGTTGGATCAAATATTATTCTGATAAAATTCAAATGTATTCAGAATAATCCTGGATGGCAAAAAAGGCATTCAAATATAAGTTTTACTATGCACTAACATTATGTTACTTAAGGCCAGCTTTGCAATACTATGAAATTTTACAGACCTGTTTATGCACATAAGTATTAGTGGATCTCAAAAGTTATTTTCTAAATTGTTAATCTGTATTAGTAGTCATTAAATGGTCAACATTCTCTGTGTTAAGCACATCCCTTTTTAAAGGCTGCTAGTTTTCATCTAGCGTCTGAGCTATCTATAGCCTATGCTTTTTTTGCTTTAAAATATTGTTCAGTACGTTTTACCCTAATATTTTCCTAATAAATACAAACTGATTCTACTGATTTTAAACAAGTCTCTGGTTACTCAATTACATTGCAATTGAAAAATACTAAAGACCATCACAAAGCAACATTTAGTAAAGGTTCACAGAACTTCAGTTTAGGTACTGTAAAAAACACACACAGGGATACAAGGTCCTTGGGTCTTTAAGGGAAAAAAAAAAAAACAGTTGGACAAAAAGAAAAATTATTAATGACTGCATTTACTTTTTTGACCATTTTTTTTCTTATGAACACTGTAGAAAGACAGTAAGGTGTGTGTTTTGTTTCTCTTTGATTTTGTTGCTTTTAAAGAGGAGTCATGTTCAGCCAGTTTTTAGCACAGTCTCTTAACTAGAATGTGTGACTCATAAGTACTTCATGCTTCACAGTAAAAAAGTAAAAACACTACTATAAATTTATTATTAATAAAATCTTTAAAACACATCACAAACATCACAGACATGCATTCAAGCTCACAAAACTTTTATCATATGTTCAAACACTGGGTACTTGTTTTTAACATGATGATTCCAATATTAACCTGACAGCACTGGTAAAAGCCAAAATGCAGGTTTATATTTTAGATATGAAAGACGGCATTAAATATAATGCTGTATACATACACATGTTTATTCAGCAGGTGTAGTTTTGTCAGAAGCACCAATCCCAAGGAATGAAAATCCACTGCAATACTGGAACAACTGGAGTTGGTTCCCTACCATTGCCAAAGTAGCACAAAAGTTCCTGTCAGCCCCGTGCACTAGCGTGGACAGCGAGAGATTGTTCAGTGCGGCCTCTAATGTGGTCAACAAAAAGAGAAACAGAATTTTCTGTGACAAGGTGGAGATGTTCTTGTTCGTTAAAAAAATCTCCCCTTCATGAGAATAAATAGAATGATAAACTTTCAGAAAAAGTTATTTAATCTTTATGTTTATAGTATTTTTCAGTTAGTTACATTTAATCAATCAAAAAGAAAATATATAATGTAGCATTTAAGACTACCGTCTGTAAAACCAAGGATCAGAATGCAGGCTAAATGTGGTTCAGCAGAAGTCATTTACATCAATGATTGTAAATGACCTGCAGAAGTGTCAATTTTCATTTTTGATTTCTTGCTGAATTAGCTCAATCAAAAATATAGTGTTGTGAAGCAACAGCCTGTAAAACCATAGTCAACAGGTTGATTATTGAACAAGGTATGTAAAAGTGAAGTGTTACATAAATAAATGTTACATCGTCTCTGTAATTCAACTTCAGACCTATCACACATATATTCACACTTATATATACAGGTGCATCTCAAAGTAGAATATCACAGAAAAGTTCATTTATTTCAGTAATTCAATCCAAAAAGTGAAACCCATATTATATGACTGTGTGTAATGAATCTATATATTTCAAGTGTTTATTTCTTTTCATTTTGCTGATTATTGCTTATAGCTAATGAAAGCTCAAAATTCAGTACCTCAGAAAATTTGAATATTGTGAAAAAGTTCAATATTGTAGACTCATGGTGTCACACTCCACTGAGCTAATTAACACAAAACACCTGCAAAGGTGTCCTGAGCCTTTAAATGGTGTCTCAGTCTGGTTCAGTAGGTGAAACAATCAAGAGGAAGACTGCCAGCTCATTGCTAAAGAATGTTGTATCCAAGCATATTAATAGAAAGTTTAGTGGAAGGAAAAATGTGGCAGAAAAAGGTGCACAAGCAACAGGGATAACCACAGCATTCAGAGGATTGTGAAGCACAGTCTACTCAAGAATTTGGGGAGATTCACAAGGAGTAGACTGCAGCTGGAGTCAGTGCTTCAAAAGCCACCACACACAGACGAATCCGGGACATGCGTTACAACTGTCGCATTCCTTATGTCAAGCCACTTCTGAACTAGAGACAAAGTTGGAAGCATCTTACCTGGGCTAAGGAGAAGACGGACTGGACTGTTGCTCAGTGGTCCAAAGTCCTCTTTTTAGGTGAAAGTAAATGTTGCATTTGGAAATCAAGGTCCCAGAGTCTGGAGGAAGGGTGGACAGTCACAGAATCCAAGCTGCTTTTAGTCCAGTGTGAAGTTTCCACAGTCAGTGATGATTTGGGAAGCCATGTCATCTGTTGGTGTTGGACCACTGTGTTTATCATGTCCAAACTCAGCACAGCCGTCTACTAAGAAATTTTATAGTATTTTATGCTTCCCTCTGCTGACAAGCTTTATGGAGATGCAGAACGCATTTTCAAGCTGGACTTGGCATCTGTCCACACTGCCAAAAATACCAATACCTGGTTTAATGACCATGGTATCACTGGGCTCGATTGGCCAGCAAACACGTCAGACCTAAACCACATAGATTATTATTGTCAAGAGAAAAATGAGACACACCAGACCCAACAATGTAGATGAGTTGAAGGCCGCTACCAAAGTATCCTAGACTTCCACAACACTTCAGCAGTGCCTCCATGCCACGCCACATTGATGCATTAATTCATGCAAAAGCAGCCCTGACCAAGTATTGAGTGCGTACATGAACATTTTCAATAGGCCAACATTTCTCTATGAAAAATCATTTTTTATTGGTCTTATGTAATATTCTAATTTTCTGAGATGCTGAATTTTGAGTTTTCATTGGATATAAACCATAATCAGCAAAATAAAAAAGAAACGCTTGAAATATCACTCTGTGTGTAATGAATCTATATAATAAGATGCACCTGTACACACACACACACACACACACACACACAGCAGCCCAACCACCCATCACATATTACAGGGGATATAGTTCATGCACATCTAAACACCCCGTCACAGATAAGCAAAATCTGCAGATAATACCAAGCCCTAATATATACAAGTTAATCAGTAGGGGTTACATTCCTGAAAAACCCTACGGACACGGAAACCATGCATGAAAACTAAAGAAGCATGGCAAGGGGAAGGGGTGGTGTTGTTTGGTTAGACGGGATAAAACACACATTAGCCTCTGCTCTCATCCCTCAAGCCTCTCCAATTATCCTTCAGCAGGTTCACCTATGGGAAACCTATTACAAATTTTTCATCTTCTAGGAACTCCATCAGAGGCCTGAGTGACTGCACTAATCTAAGGACCTCAAAATATCGAATTGGTAGTAGCGATAGGAGAAGTGTACAAACAGCAGGGACTTCGTCTGAACTCACCCACACTTACTGGAATATCCTTGTTCTTGGGGAACAATTGCAAGTCCCAGCCCCCATCAAGAATAGTGTCCAACAATTTATCCATGCCACTCAGTGCCAGGAAATCACATGTTGATCAATTGATGGGAGCACACACACAGCCCTAGGAGGATCTAAGGGCATCTGAGAACTGTTATTGCTGTTATATGCTAGGCCTCATAGACAGATAAGATAGATAAGATTTTATTAATCCCAAGGGAAAATTCACATACTCCAGCAGCAGCATACTGATAAAGAATATTAAAGAGTGATAACAATGAAGGTATAACAGACAGACAATTTTCTGTAATATTAATGTTTACCCCCCCCCCCCCCCCACTCACCAGGTGGAACTGAGGAGTTGCATAGAGTGGGGGAGGAACAATCGCCTTAGTCTGTCAGTGGAGCAGGACAGTGCCAGCAGTCTGTCACCTGTCACTGAAGCTGCTCCTCTATCTGGAGATGATCCCATTCAGTGGATGCAGTGGATTTTCCATTATTGACATGAGCCTGCTCAGCGCCCGTCACTCTGCCACGGATGTCAAACTGTCCAGCTCCGTGCCTACAATAGAGCCTGCCTTCCTCACCAGTTTGTCCAGGTGTGAGGCATCCCTCTTTATGCTGCCTCCCCAGCACACCACTGCGTAGAAGAGGGTGCTCGCCACAACTGTCTGACAGAACATCTGCAGCATCTTATTGCAGATATTGAAAGACGCCAGCCTTCTAAGGAAGTATAGTCGGCTCTGTCCTTTCTTACACAGAGTATCAGTATTGGCAGTCCAGTCCAATTTATCATTCAGCTGCACTCCCAGGTATTTATAGGTCTGCACCCTCAGCACACAGTCACCTCTGATGATCACGGGGTCCATGTGGGGCCTGGGCCTCCTAAAATCCACCACCAGCTCCTTGGTTTTGCTGGTGCTCAGTTGTAGGTGGTTTGAGTCGCACCATTTAACAAAGTCTTTGATTAGGTTCCTATACTCCTCCTCCTGCCCACTCCTGACGCAGCCCATGATAGCAGTGTCATCTGCAAACTTTTGCAAGTAGAAGGACTCCGAGTTGTATTGGAAGTCCGATGTATATAGGCTGAACAGAACCGGAGAAAGTACAGTCCCCTGCGGCGCTCCTGTGTTGCTGACCACAATGTCAGACTTGCAGTTCCCGAGATGCACATACTGAGGTCTGTCTGTAAGATAGTCCACGATCCATGCCACCAGATATGAATCTACTCCCATCTCTGTCAGCTTGTCCCTAAGGAGCAGAGGTTGGATGGTGTTGAAGGCGCTAGAGATGTCCAGAAACATATTCTTACAGCACCACTGCCTCTGTCCAAGTAGGAGAGGGATCGGTGTAGCATATAGATGACGGCATCCTCCGCTCCCACCTTCAGCTGGCATGCAAACTGCAGAGAGTCGAGGGTGTAGCAGACCTGTGGCCTCAGGTGGTGAAGCAGCAGCCTCTTCATGGTCTTCATCACATGTGACGTCAGAGCAACAGGCCGGAAGTTCTTCAGCTCACTAGGATGTGATCCCTTTGGGACTGGGGTGATGCAAGATGT
Organism: Polypterus bichir lapradei; assembly: GCA_026402145.1. Lineage (NCBI taxonomy): Eukaryota > Metazoa > Chordata > Cladistia > Polypteriformes > Polypteridae > Polypterus > Polypterus bichir. Next base: position 3,033,081 of record JANRMT010062791.1, on the reverse strand, counting down.
TTTCCAAAGCCTCGGGACTCTCCCCTGTTCCACGCTCAGGTTGAAGATGCGCTGTAGAGGACTCCCCAGCTCCAATGCAAAGGCCTTCAGCAGTTGTGGTGATACTCCATCTGGACCTGCTGCATGGCTGGCACAAAGTCTCCTTAGCTTACCTGGGCTGCTGTAGTTGTGGGTTGGGGGAAACTCTCTCCTATGCTGGTATCAGCAGAAGAATGGGTGGAGGGTGCAGTACTCCGAGGTGAGAGTGGGTTAGGGTGGTCAAACCTGAATTGAATGAGTAGACAGCAAGTGTTGCGAAATGGGTTACACTTTCAAAGACGCAAATAAGTGAATCTATAGCGAGGTTTAACTTATTATGCAAAAAACAAGTGTGTGGGTGTTTGTGTATATTAATACTTTGACCATGGATAATGTAAATACAATGGATGCTACAGCATGGCCAACAGCGAAAGGATGGGGCCTACAGCAGATGACAAACACAGTGGACAGCATGAGCATTTATACTGGATGCAAGCCAACAGGTGGACACACAGTTAATTAGATGAATTTTTAATTTTTGGTTTTTTTTAATAATGCATGTTCAAACCTTGAATAACTGAAACCAGTAGATGGATCTGCAGTTGAGGAGGAACACAGCAGAGACAAGCAGCGATTTACGATTGATCTATTACAGGCCATTTGTACTTATGGCCAATGTTCTCTTTAATATGTAATTTTTCCTGATGAGGAGGTATGAAGAACTGACGAACTGGTGCTTCCTTCTTTCAATACACTATACAAAAATTCCTCCGATGAGTATTGATCAATTTCCACAAAGCGCTAACACAATGAGTCAATGAAGCTTCAGGAACACAGCTGCCAGGCAACTTCCAAACTGATACGCAAGAAGGGGAGTGAGCTGCATAAGACCAGCAGTTCAAAAATGCTGTGCAGCACCCTGACAAAAGGGCAGAGAATCAAAGAACAGTTTGTGCTACTCCATGTCTGTAGTTAAAGTTGGCATACAACTGCATATGATGGATGGATGGATAGATAATACTACATTAGTTTATGAATTGTTTGAGAACAAGCTCCCATTTTAATGAAATTGGCATAAAATTTGCTATGGTACATGCACAAGCACCTGTCTGCCACAGAACTGAGGCAAGTCACTGTGTAACCTCAATACACAAGAGTAGACATCATAGTCTGACTTTGACATTGTGTGTACTGTACTGTAAAGTGAAATATATCAAAAGTACTTTGGTAATTCACATATATTGAAGTTTGAATATTTTTATAAAATATAATTTATCCAATATTCCATGAAAACATAAAGCAACCTCTAAAGCTAAAATACAGATTACCAAGGGGGTAGTAGCTGGACAAAAGAAATGCTACGTACCAGAACAACTGTGGTTAGCAACTTTCTATTAAAGGAGCCAATACTGTGAATGCAAGAAGGAGCACAACTAGAAAGCACTCACCTGCAAGGAGGAGGAACTTCTCCACTGCTAAACTCCATTGGGCAGGGTGCCTGTCCAACAGCATCTATCTGATCATGCCATTGACTGGCTTATTGAATTGGTGGAAATTGAGGCGGATAGTGTTGCCTCTTGCCTCAATTGAATTTTACACCAGGCCAATGAGTGTACATGGAGGGACATTGTAAAAGTTGTGGAATACGGTAGGAGCAGCTGCAGAGCTGAAAGCAACTTCAAAACACTGAACCCTCCAGCTTTGGTCATAACAAATATTCTTATTTTTCCTACTTTAGATCTTCCTCTAATAAAGTCTCTTTTAAAAAAACTGAAGCTATGGAATGCATCTACTACATTACCATAGATCCCGGAATACAAGCCGACCCCCTTCTCTACCTACTAAATTACATGTATTTGCCGATGACTGGTATTTAAGCCGACCCCCTTCTCCAAGCAAAATTTTCTAAATTTCCTTAAAAGTTTCTCTTCAGCTATATTTATCATGTTTATCAGCGAGAATTTGAGACTGCCGGCATTTTAGATTGAACCCAGGAAGTGATTGCGGAGAAGTTTGGTAAAATGAAGCCTTTGTGGTGAAACTATATATGCAAATACGGTACGTCGGCAGGTGGATTTCCGGAGACTCGTTATAAATTTGAATAACTTAAATACGCAATACAGTGGACCCTTGACTTAAGAACTTAATTCGTTCGCGAGGCTGACCCATAAATTCGTTCCGAACCTCGAACTGCAACACTTACTTAACCTTTTCATAATAAAAAATGGGTTGTATAATGTGCATAATTTACCAAAACACCAATAATTTTTCTAATGTACTAACCAAAAAGTTATAAAAAGTGCCCAGCCTACCAGAAGTAGGCTAGATTAAGCTAGGAGCATGGCGGCGCGCAGCGGCTCAGGGCTCTACTTTTCAGTGCACTTTTTTGTTGTTTTTGTACTTTTTTTTTTTTCCTTGTTTGTGCACGATCGGTTCGGCGAACATCCGCTACACCCACCAGAACCTTATAGACATCAGTGTCCAGAGCCAGTCATCTGTTTCTCAAGTGTTTTTCATCACACGCACAACATCCCAGACAACATAGCGAGACCAGCGGGCTCTCCGTGGATTGTTGTCGGGTCTAGGAGACGACGCAGACGGAGGAGGGAAAGAAAACAAGCGGCGTTATGCCAAGGCTAAAAAAACAACCATACAAGCCCTATACAGAACTTTTTTTCTGCACTGAAGGAGCTGCTTTTAATCTCATTGTAGATGTGTATAGTGACAATAAAAAGGCATTCTATTCTATTCTAGAAACAACAATTTCATACTGTACTCACCATTTAATTTGACATCTTTGGGCTGCAGGAAGAGAGGAGGAGGAGAATGCAAATCTTTTCTTTGTAAAATTGTCGAGATGGTGGATTTCGACATGCTGTACATATTAGCGAGATCGGTCACACGAACAGCACTCTCATATTTCCACACAATTTCGATCTTCGTTTCAATTTTGATCGCTTTCTTTACCTTCTCTTCCTTCCTTAGCAATTATGTGTCTTGCTTGCATGGTCTTAGTGAATTATATATATAGGTAAAATCACTGCAATGACCGAAATTACATCCACAAACACATGTATCTGGGCTCCAACTGACGCTACTAACACTCTCGGTTGTTTGTTTTCAATCGCGCAAGCGGATACACGTGACCGCATTCGGGTCGTAACGCAAGATGTTGGTCGTAAATAAAAAGAAAAATTTTAAACTTCCCGATAATTTGTTATAAATCTATACTAATAAAAGGCAAAGCCCTCACTGACTCACTCACTCATCACTAATTCTCCAACTTCCCGTGTAGGTGGAAGGCTGAAATTTGGCAAGTTCATTCCTTACAGCTTCCTTACAAAAGTTGGGCAGGTTTCATTTCGAAATTCTACGCGTAATGGTCATAACTGGAAGCTGTTTTTCTCCATTTACTGTAATGGAGATGAGCTTGAAAGCCGTGGGGGCGGAGTTTCGTGTGACATCATCACGCCTCTCACGTAATCACGCAGTACGTATAAAACCAGGAAGAGCCCCAAAAAGCGCTCAAGAAAACATGAATTATATAATTGAGAAGGCAGCGAAACAATAAGAAGCGAGCGAGTGACATATACAACCATATTCATGAGTTCTGCTACTTCGGAAACAAAGCACGATGTAAACCTAAACTTTAAATTAAGTTCATAGACAGGCTGCCGCTGGCGTTTGTAATTTAGTGCCTGCACATATAAGGCCGTCCGTCAGCGGCAATCCAATAGAAACACTGCCGCTAAATATTCACGGGTGAAGGACTGTGCTTATGCAGAGGAAGATGACATGGTCAGGGTGGTGTTTGGCACAAACTCAGCGAAACTGCGATAGAAACTTAAGTGCCGGGACTTGGGTAACATTAAATACAGCCGTGGACATAGCACGACATGGCACCAGCACAGCTGGGAAACTTCGATGCATGTACAGCGAGCGGCTCACGTGAACTGACGCAGTGCACAGTGTGGTCCCCGGCCGGGGCTGGAGCCCGGCCGGGACGCCCAGGAGGACGTGAGGAGGGCTTGTGCCTCCTCCAGACCGCGAGGGGGCGTCCGTCTTGGTTCTGTTGGGGTCCACGGGTCCAGGGCATGGAAGCCCTACCCTGTAGGGGCCCGTGGTCACCGCCAGGCGGCGCCCCGATGCCGGTTTATCCCATCTGGTCCTCGGCCGGGGCTGGAGCCCGGTCGGGACGCCTTGGAGGACCGGAGGAGGGCGTGTGCCTCCTCCAGACCGAGTGGGGGCGTCCGTCCTGGTTATGCAGGGGGCCTCGGGTACAGGGCTTGGAAGCCCAGCACTGCAGGGACCCGTGGCCACCGCCAGGCGGCGCCCCAGTGCCTAATTATCCCGGGAGCCCGGCACTTCCGCCACACCAGGAAGTGCCGGGGGGAAGACGACCGGGGATGCACGGACGGCTTCCAGGTGCGCAGCCGGCACTTCCGCCACACAGGGGTGTGGCCAACGTCAGGTGCCGGGAAGCAGCTGGAGCTCATCCGGGTCCCCATAAAAGGGGCCGCCTCTCTCCAGTCAGGAGGTGGAAGTCGGGAGGTAGCGGACTGAGCTGGAGAGAGAGGACGGGAGGCGGCCAGGAAGGCGAAAGGACTGTGAGCCCTGGACATTGGGGGAATCGGTGCTGGAGGCACTGGGGTTGTGAGTGCACGAGAACTTGTAAATATTTGTAAAATAAACAGTGTGCGGTGAAACTATGTTGTCCGTCTGTCTGTGCCGGGGCCAGCGTTCACAACAGACAAAAAGCAACAGTTCCAAAGAGCGCTGAACAAAAACCGAATTACACAATTGAAAAGGCAGCAAAAAAATATGAAGCGTCTGATACATACAAGCATATTCATAAGTGCAGCTACTGCGGAAACAAAGCACACGGTGGAAAAAGTCAACGTCCCGCTAAAGGAAGACAGTGTAAAAAAAAAAAACCCGTGCATGCAGTGTGTCAGGTCTCAGATAAAGAAGAAGACGAGCTGTTTATTGATGCAGTAAGAAACGAATCGATGAATGAAACCTGTTATCTTTACAACGATTGACAAACACGGAATTTAACTTGAACACACCACATCTTACAAATATGAACCTGATTGAAAGAAATAATTATAATCAAATCCTTGATGACAGCAACACTCAATAACACTCACAAAACAATTACTGTATATTGACAGTCATGTTACGTTATTTTTAAAATGTTCCCTT
>JANRMT010062791.1:2956975-3007802 GCA_026402145.1 Polypterus bichir lapradei | reverse complement strand
AAAAAAAAAAAAAAAAAAAAAAAAAAGGTAGAAAAGAATTATAAACAAGAACACCAAACCGCATAAAATTTTTATTTTCTACACAGTTGGTTAATTGGTGAGATTAACAAGACAAAAACCAAAGTGAATCGAACAATAATACAGGGATGAAAGTCCACTAGTCTGAAACTAGAAGAGTTTCAATCGGACTAATATTTTTAACAGTACTCATTGCTCAATGATCTATTAGATTTCATAATTTTAAAAACTGAAGAAAGCTTTGCAAAGACAGCACTACTGACATTTCTCAGATTTTCCCTTACAGCAGGTTAACTGAGCTCTGTGATGTGACTTTCTTGATCTGATGACACTTCAGCAGTTGCAGTGAGCAGCTATCTTGGTTCTTGTGTCAGTCAGTCATTATCCAACCCGCTATATCCTAACACGGAGTCAGGGGGGTCTGCTGGAGCTGCAGGTTCATTTGGAAGCTCTTAACTACTACTCCTCTATGATGGGTGCTTTCTTTTTAATTACATGCTCATGCGGCATGGATTGTTGTTGAGACAAACAGTCAAAGAATGTTTAAAAGCACTGTGTTTTTTCAGAACTGTCAGGTTAATGGATTTATAAAAATGTAGATTAATTCAATTAGACTTGATTTCATTAATTCAAATACTTTTATAAAAGTAAAATACAATTGCAGCAGCCTAGTTTTAGAGCCTAAAGGCTTTTACTTTATATACTGTATATAATTCACTAAGGGCACACAAGACAGTGAGCGCAAGCAAGACAGAGCCCCGCCCACCAACTGTAACCCTCCAACCGCATCATAGGATACGCACGACCGAGCCACGCACGCCAACTAACTGTCCTCAAAAGTCCAGCGTCACTCTCGAGGCACGCAACAACTCAAACACAGCCTCAGTCACTTTCGTCTGTGCAAAAGTCCACATGCACCTCTGAGCCACGCTGACTTTACACCGCACGCAAGACAGAGAGCCCCGCCCGCCAACTCTAAGACCATGGGATACGCACGCATTTAGTGTATAAATGGATATAAAAAATTGCATGTAAACGATTTGCCAAAATCTGTTGTATGTAAAAGATACTGTTTAAAACATTGTTTTTTCATCAGAAAACCCGGTTTCCACGTCTACCTGTATTAACTTTTAATTTTAGATTAGTTTTAGTTTTTAATTAGTGTATTAATTTTAGTTTAAATGGCACTTCTACCACTCACAATAGGGCAGACGCGCTGACTTATCGTGTCGACTGGGCAACACAGTGAATGCGGCATCTATCTATATATGTCTATGTTTTCCGTAGCCTGCTACAGGAAGGTACTCTCTTGACCATTGGCATTGGTTTCGCTCCTTGCTATTTTCGTTATACTGCGACGGTGGTTTCCTAAGCCTTTGTTATACTGAATTCCTTTCTCACAGTTTTCCGTTCCTATTCTTACACCGCCGAATGCTACGGCGGGCTTCAGCTAGTCTGTTATATTTAGCTGCTGTCTCTTTTACAGATGCTTGAACTTTAATGATTTTTGCCTCCCGTTTGAGCATATCGGTCACAATAATATAGCAAACCATTTTAATGCTTTCCTTTGAATAGTTGATTATACTCTTGAGTAATGACTACATTTTAGATAACTAAAATATAACTAGTGAGAATATGAATTTTCAACAGCTGCCTAATACAGTGGAACCTCGGTTCACGAACATCTCAGTGCACGTACAAATCGGTTTACGACCAAAAAGTTCGCCAAACTTTTGCCTCGGTTCACGACCACACACTCGGTATACGAACAAGCCAGTTTCGCTTTCAGTTTGTTAAGTGTTCACTCTCTCCCTGTACATTTCCTGTGCAGCGAGCAAGCGAGAGTGAGAGGCACACACAGGCGTACGAGAGAGGCAGGCAGGCACACACAGGCGTACGAGAGAGGCAGGCACACACACACACGCGAGAGAGAGAGAGAGGCAGGCGCACGCACGCACGCACGCACGCACGCACGCACGCACGCACGCACGCAGGCGCGCGTGAGAGAGGCAGAGGCACACACACGCACACGCACACGCACACACAGTCGCGCGCTAGAGAGGCAGGCACACACAGGCGCTCCAGGCTCGAGAGAGAGAGACACACGCACACGAAAGAGAGAGCGAGCAAGCGAGAGAGCGAGGGCTGGACGCATAAGGTAGAAAAGGCTTGTTTTTGTTTTCAGTTCTGTTAACAGCGATCGGTTCATAGCGTGCATTGTGGCAATGTTACTTTTCTTGGTTGTTTATTAAATTACGGATTTTTCAAATGTTTATTTTTTTCCCTGTGCTTAAAACTCATTTAAAAAAAAAAAAAAAACTGTTTTTAGTGAGCAGTTCCTAGCACTATAGCGCGAACTATTGCAGTGTTAGTTTTCTCTGTTGTTCAAGGTTCTCAGTGTTATTCAATGTTTTTACATTTAGTTTACTTTATCACTGTGCATTCTATGGTATAATTATCTATATTTGTGCTTAAAAACTAAAAAAAATATATATTTACATATAGCTCGTACGGTCTGGAACGGATTAATTGTATTTACATACAACCCTATGGTGGAAATTGCTTCGGTTCACGACCAGAGTTTTGGAACGAATTATGGTCGCGAACCGAGGTTCCACTGTATTTTAATTGGTCTGATGTTATTCCAGATTCATAATTTTCAATACTGATTAGTCACAATACAAATTAGAAGAGTCTAACATTTTGCAATATTCATTCACCGGCCACTTTATTAAGAACACCTTGCTATTACCGGGTTGTGCCCCCTTTTGCCTTCAGAACTGCTGTAATTCTTTGTGGCATAGATTCAACAAGGTCCTAGAAACATGCCTTAGTGATTTTGGGCCATTTTGACTGGTGACTGTGGAGGACACTTGAATATAGTGAACTCATTGTCATGTTAAAGAAACCAGTTTGAAATGACTTGAACTTTGTGACATGGTGCGTTATTCTGCTGAAAGTAGCCAAAAAAGGCAATGATAAAGAGAATAGCGTCACGCCGAACCAATCATGAGGATGGAATTGAGTAACAGCCATGTCAGGCTAGGTTGATGCACACGGTACTATAGTAGCAGCTGCACACATGCCAATGTTACGGCTATAGCAGCCGTGCATAATAGAATTAACCTGTGCTTGTAAAATGCACTAAAAATGTCACACTTAAGAAAATGCATTTTCCTTGCACACTGACTTTTGGCAGTAATCTAACTCCACAGTGTACACCAGTACATGAAGGGTGGGAGTGAGATGAGAAAATGTTTATGAAAACTCAGATTGGAAAAAATCAGCATGACCAAAGAAGACACCCAAAGAAGGGTCAGAGGAATTTGGCAGCATGGGGATATTTTGGCTATTTAAAGTCTGATAAGAAGCAGAGTAGCATGTACTGCAAATTGTGTCAAAAGCATGTTCCCACAAAGATAGGCAATACCACTAATCTTTTGTACCAACTAAAACGGTACCATTGTTTAGAGCAGGCACAATGTAAGACTTAACAGTCCCAGATCCAAGCAAGTACTGTACTACAGTGATCCCCCGCTATATCGCGGTTCAGCTATCGCTCCCCCACTATATCGCAGATTTTTCTGTGGAACATATCTAATTTTATACGTACACTGTACACTACGGTAGACAGAGTTTCGCGTTACCGTACCCAGATGATTTCTTACAAGGCCCGTTATTGGATGAAAGAGGAGACTCAATCAATCAGAGCGGGATTTTCATTCTATTGGGCTCCGATTGGCTGCTGCCAACGTGGTGTAATCTCGCAAGAACAGTGAGTGCGGGTCCCCGACGCATCTCAGTTCTCTGCATATCGCGTACCTTGCTTGTGGTCCGATTGTTGTGACCTAACTTTTTGTAAACTTTTCATTTTGTTTTAAGCCATATGATGGCTCCCAAGTGTCCTACATCTTCTAAGCCTTCTGGTAGTAGTTGAGCCTAAGCACCAGAGGAAGACCTTGACCACTCAGGAGAAGGTAAAACTCCTGGATATGCTTCAGCAAGGAAAGCATTACGTGGACATCCCTCGCCATTACATGTTTAAATGTGTTTAAAGCATGTGGGAGTGGTATTTTAAGGCTTAAACTATAAAAAAAAAATGTTTATTTATATGGTCTTTCTATATCGCGGATTTTCACCTATCGCTGATGGGTCTGGAACGTAACTTGCATGATAGGCGGGGAATCACTAATGGGAATTTCTTGTGCTTTTTAATTTTTTATTGTTTAACTTGCAGTAGAGGTCTGCGTGGGATTGATTTTAAATTGGTGCCCACCTGCTCCCACAGTACACCATCATACTGCACACACCCACTCTCACAAGCACTTCACCTCATTTGTCCCTTTCCTACCCGCAGACAAACTGCATATGTATGTATACTCCCATACATATAGACACACACGTATACTGTATACAGTAATCCCTCCTCGATCGTGGGGGTTGCGTTCCAGAACCCCCCGCGATAGGTGAAAATCCGCGAAGTAGAAACCATATGTTTGTATGGTTATTTTTATGTATTTTAAGCCCTTAGAAACTCTCCCACACTGTTTATAAATATTCTCTACACAGTTATACAGTAAACCCTTGTTTATCGTGGTTAATCCACTCCAGACAGATAAATGAATTTCCGCGAAGTAGGATTCTTTATTTATAAATCTAATACTTTCGCAGTTAGAGCATTGAAAACCTGTTTATGACCTTCTAAATGCGTTTAACATTATTAGAGCCTTCTAGACATGAAATAACACCCTTTAGTCAAAAGTTTAAACTGTGCTCCATGACAAGACAGATGGCAGTTCCGTCTCAAAATTAAAAAAATGCAAACATATCTTCCTCTTCAAAGGAGTGCCGTCAGGAGCAGAGAATGTCAGAGACAGAGAGTAAAGTAAACAATCAAAAATCAATAGGGCTGTTGGGCTTTTATGTATGTGAAGCCCCGCGATAAAGCAGCCGCAATGAAGGGATCAATGTGAAGGTAGTCTTTCAGCATTTTTTACAGGAGTGTCCGTATCTTCTAAGCCAAGGGTTCCCAAAGTGGTCGATATCGACGCCCTGGGGTCGATTTGAACTTTCTAGGGGTCGATAGTTTCAATAAAAAAATTGGGGGGTCAACGACAGCAAAAATAGACCCCCTTACTACTGCTATTTGTTTGTTACTTCAAAATATCTATGATTCCAATAGGTACCTAATTAAGAAGTAAAATAATTAAAAAAAACACTTTTTTGATAAAAACACATTACATACCAAACTTGAGAACACAAAGGTAAAATGTGTCATTAAAAGAGTCACATGTAAGAATGCATGAAAATACATGTAACACAAACATACAGTATCTGTGCATTGTCTTATCGAACGTATCAAAGTGCGGACATGAAAAACTGTTGCATGTCCGCTCTTGCTTGCGGTGGGACGAGACGACGGATATTCTATATTAGCATAATCTATCAGTCTTGTACGGTCATGCTTTCATAAAACACTATAAATTGGTTCGTTTGATGTGACATGTACTTATTTGTGATTTGAACTTTGAATATAATTATTTATTGAGGAGCAGTACTACGAAAAAGAAAATTGGAGGACACAGTTTATTCGTGTAAGAACAAAAATCTTCTGTTTCAAGTAAGTACATTATTGTTTTATTTATTTTTTTAATCAAAGGGGCTGTCGAAATTGTTAATAAAAGTTTGTATTTCTTCAGATAATATGACTGAACCAAAAAAGAAATGCAGACAGTACAGCTTGGTCTATTTGTACTTATTTTGAATTTACATATTTATTTCATAAATGTCAAAAATGTAAACAAAAAAAAAACTCTGCTCATATTTTTTTGCTTAAATTTTTATTAGTGCAGGTTTCGATATTAAATGTTGCACAAGATAATGCCATATTCCGTAGCCATTTTATCTTTTTAAATCATAATTACAAGTGATTAAAATCTGATATCTAGTGAAATATTTAATATTGAGTACTGTACAAATGTATTAATTTGAGCAAGTAAAGTAAATGACTAGGGGGTCGACGGTTTTAAAAGTTTTTGGTAAAGGGGTCGGCGGCCGAAAAAAGTTTGGGAACTCTTGTTCTAAGCAAACAGTCTCTGTGCAAACAGCTCCTCTGCTCACACCCCCTCGTCAGGAGCAGAGAATGTCAGAGAGTGAGAGAGACAGAGAAAGTAAACAATCAAAAATCAATACGTGCTGCTAGAGCTTTTAAGTTTGCGAAGTGCCGCACGGGAAGCATATCATATATCATTGAGGAGTTTTATTTAATATGTAATTCGTGCTCTGATTGGGTAGCTTCTCAGCCACCCACCAATAGCGTCCCTTGTATGAAATCAACTGGGCAAACAAACTGAGGAAGCAGGTACCATAAATTTAAAAACCCATTGTCTGCAGAAATTCACGAACCAGTGAAAAATCCATGATATATATTTAGATATGCTTACATTTAAAATCCGCGATGGAGTGAAGCCGCGAATGTCGAAGCGCGATACAGCGAGGGATCACTGTATTACAGAGAGAGAGAGAGAGAGAGAATGAACGTACATACATTCTGTTTTAAATTCCTGAGACTCTAGCTCCTTCCAGCAATACTGAAAATCAGTCCTGTATAACAAGCAATTGCACTGGGTCCCCCAAGTCACGTGGGTATACAGGCTTCTACCTTGGACCATAAGCTACCTTTACACTTGACAGAAATAGTGATTTGATTTACATCCTAATATATAAATCGATAAGACTGATATGAAAAAAATTAGTGATAAGATTTTCCCCCCATATCACCCAGCCCTAGGTGAGCCCGTGTGAATTGTATACTTTGCTGCCTGTTCTGAGCTGACAGGAATGGCAACTGGTGTGTCTCCTGCTGCTGTAGTTCATTTCCTTCAAGATTCAACATGCTGTGTGTTCAGAGATGCTCTTCTATATACCTTGGTTGTAACTAGTTACTGTTGCCTTTATCGGCTCGAACCAGTCTGGCTCTTCTCCTCTGACCTCTGGCATCAACAAGGCATTTTCACACAGAGAACTACCATTCACTGGATATTTCAGACCACACTCTGTAAACTCTACAGATGGTTTGCGTGAAAATCCCAGGAGTTCATCTGAAATACTCAGACCAACCTGGCTGGGACCAACAACCATGCCACATTCAAAGTCACTTAAATCACCTCCTCCCATTCTGATGCACAGTTTCACCTTCAGCAGGTCATCTTAAATGCACTGAGTTGCTGCCACGTTGTATCTATACTAATAAAAGGCAAAGCCCTCACTGACTCACTCATCACTAATTCTCCAACTTTCCGTGTAGGTAGAAGGCTGAAATTTGGCAGGCTCGTTCCTTACAGGTTACTTACAAAAGTTAAGCAGGTTTCATTTCGAAATTCTATGCGTAACAGTCATAGCTGAATCCTACTTACGTACAAATATATGTCCATAGCCTGCAACTCAGTCACCGTGTGAGGCGGTGTTGCGTGCCCCATCCCCACGCCTCCCACGTAGTTGGCTGCCTGCCTATATTGCGTCCCCTATCCCCCATGCCTCCCACGTAATTGGCTGCCTACCCATATAAGGCCATCCATCGCTCTGTTCTCTTCATTACCTTCCTTGCTTCACCACGGTATTCATGTCTCCCTGCTGATAACTGCAGCCTTTTTATTTAATCCACGGCTTCTCCGCTATTTTATTGTTCATTTATTATGATTATAGTTATTGTGTAGGTATTTTAGACTTAGTTTACTGTTCAGGTACCCATTTCCTTTACCGTTCCAACCGTACCCCCATTAACATGTCTATCGAGGTGATCACCATCGATCAAAGAACTGTCACTTACCGAGTGGTTTCCATGCCCAGAGATGCCACCTGCCTTTTCCATTCTCTGTGTTACATATTGCACGGCCATATCAGGCTCACTCTTGATATCCGGAGGAACATTGTGTCTTATGTATTGAATGACTGGGACAGGTTCAAGGTCTGGACTGATGACGGTACAGGAGATAATTATACTACACAGGAGCACTAGAAGAGTGAAATACTTAAGCCCTTCACCTATGGTTCTGCATGCGAGTTGATGGCTGCCGCTGAATTGTTCGGTTGTCGCTTTCAAGTGTACCGAAATGGCCAAATATTTTACACCTTTGGAGAACCGCCAATTAAACATCTTAGATTCACAGGTGACGATTTGAGTAGTGGACACTTTGATGTTTATGAATGTTTCAACTCTCAAAAGCTCGATGAAACCGGTTGTATGCTTACAACACTTGACTGATGCCGAATGTCACTTCAACACAACAAGTCCTGCAAATACCAACGTAATTGAAACAAACCATGAAACTCAAACCGATTAATACAGCAGCAATCCAAGCTGTGAGAAAACAGTAAAAAGGAGGCATGTCAGACTTAGTGATACATTTTCTGATGCAGCTAGACGGAAATAACTTTGTAACGCTGCCGCCAAATACTCGCAGAAAAATCCACAAGTTCATAGAGACGCTGCCACTAAATATTCGCAGGCAAATCCACAAGTTAATACCGGGAATGTCTGTTAAACATCTTAGATTCACGAGTAGCGATTTGGTAAGTGAACACTTCGATGAATAAACCCTGTTATCTTTACAACGGTTGACATACATGGAATGTAACTTGAACACAACACGTCCTCCAAATACGACCCTGATTGAAAGAAATAATGATAATCAAATCCTTGATGACAGCAACACTCATAACAGTGACAAAACAATTACACTGACAATCATGTTACGTTATTTTTAAAATGTTTCCTTTACTTTTTCATAACTTCTTTAACACACTACTTCTCCGCTGCGAAGCGTGGGTATTTTGCTAGTACATGATAAACTAGCAGTCTACATAATGTACAATGAATGAATGGCATATGGGAATAGACTGACAGCATAAGGTGACAATATATAGCAGAATGAGGATCTGTACATTTAAAAAATTGCTCCAGAACTGGACAGACTTTTAAAAAATGATCTTCGGCAAAGTCTAATCTGTCCTTCCTATGCTTGAGGTTTACCAGTGGTTTGCACCTTGTGGTAAACCTTCTGTCCTTACTTTCATGAAGTCTTCTCTGGCAAGGATAGTTCTACCTCCTGGAGAGTGTTTGGCTAAATGTTGTGAAAGAGTTCTTCTTCACCAAGGACAAAATTCTGCAATCATCCAGCACAGCTGTCTACCGTGGTTTTTCATACCTTTTGGTGTTGCAGAGTTCACCAGTGTTTTCCTTTATTATAAGAATGTACCAAATTGTTGATCTGCCCACTCCTTGTATTTCTGCTCTCTCTCTAAAGGGTTTATTTTGTTTTCTTAGCCTAATGATGGACTGTTTTTACTTGCATGGACAGATCTTTGGGCCTCATATTGAGAGTTTCACAATGACAGTTTCCAAATGTAAATTCCACACTTGGAAACAATTCCAGACCTTTCACCTGTATAAACAGTTAATGAAATGAGGGAATTGCTCATACCTGGCTATGGGATAGCTTGTCAGCCAATTGTCCAAATAATTTTGAGCCCTTGAAAATAGCTGGGTAATGTCTTTTCTAAACAGCTTGTACAATATTTTTGTTAATCCCTTTGAATTAACATTGGAAGTCTATACTTCAATCACATCTTGATTGTTTTGTTTCAAGTCCATTGTGGTGGAGACAAAATTATGCAAATTTTAATCACTGTTCAAATACTTAAGTATCTAATGATATTTCTTCATAATCATGGTATACATTAATTTTCCACATGAAATTGTGTTCTAAAGCATTTATTATACATAAATACTTAACCTATTTTTTTTATATTTAAAAATTAGTTCAATGGACACAAGTACAAACATGAAAACAAAAGCCTTCACTTTTAAGTGTCAAAAGATTTCAACTTAAGAAAACATTCTTCTACGTTTCTAAGGAACACTTGTGACAAGACAAAAAAAAGTAAATCAATGATATGGTACCAGTTCATAAGATAAAACATTTGCTGTGTGCTTGTCTGCTCACAGCAGCCTTAGCGGGTGGAGATATACTTTTTCTACAGGTAGCTCCAGGCTGAATATTTTCCTCTATTTTCTCTCCAGTTCCATTTCATCAATGGATCTCTTCTGCCATAACGTGCAGCAAACGATGCTCAGCATAA
The DNA here is from genome assembly GCA_026402145.1 of Polypterus bichir lapradei. Lineage (NCBI taxonomy): Eukaryota > Metazoa > Chordata > Cladistia > Polypteriformes > Polypteridae > Polypterus > Polypterus bichir. The sequence continues at coordinate 2,997,644 of JANRMT010062791.1, read as the reverse complement.
AAATGGGCTTCTGACACACTGTCAGAACATGTGCTAGGAAAACATCTGATTTCAGTATGCATCTGCCATCAAACATCAGGGATTGGTGGCGGTGTGAGATTTTTTTTTTTAAAACAGCAAGGAAGTGCAAACCTTGCAAGTGTAGCAACAGAATAGTGCAGCCTCAGAGAGCACTTTAGAGCTGTTACATAGTAGTCTGTGAGTGAAAGCAAGGAAGAAAGAGACAAAGAAAGATGGAGGTGAAAATCAAGGAGACACAGAGAGAGAGACACAGAGAGAGAGAGAGAGAGAGAACATACATGCTGGGATTGAGGCAAAACCAATGCATAGGAAAGCCAAAGCAATAGCGCTCTAGATGTAGGGTCACTTTTGCTGAGCCATGGACAGGTGGCAGGAGTGGGCAAGGGAGCAGGTCTCATGGGGTCCCTATGGACGTCAAGGGATTATGGTGGGGATGGGGTCAAGGAAGAATGCACTGTCCTTGTAGCTTGAAAGGATCAATCCTGACTGTGATTTAACTCTCGGGTTTAACCTATTTATTGAATGTACTGAAAAGATTGTAACCTTCACATGAACTGTTTTTAATCAGAATATTTTACAGTGACATGCAAAGGTTTAGGCACCACTGCTAAACTTGAGCAGAAGGTGAACTCATCACCATACGGCATAAAGTTAAAGGGACATTTCTTTTCAGTATTTTGTATAAGATTGTTAGTTTGTTTTGTACGACTGTACAGTGAAAAAAGGAAAGGAACACCAAGCAAAGGTTTGGGTGCCCCAAGATACTTGAGGTCACAACTTTTACCAAGGTCTCAGACCTTAATTAGCTTGTTAGTACTATGGCATGTTCACGGTCATCATTAGGAAACCCCAGGTGATGCATATTACAAAGTTGCATAAATTCTGACTCCTCAAACCTTGCCCCAAAAATCAGCAGCAATGGGTTCCTCCCTGCAGTTGCTTCACACTCTGAAAAATAAAATAATTGATGCTCACAAAGCAAAAGGCGGCTACAAGAAGATAGCAAAGCGTTTTCAGGTAGCTGCATCCTCAGTTCATAATGTTGTTAAGAAATGGCAGTTAACAGGAATGGTGGAGGTCAAGTTGAGGTCTGGAAGACTAGGAAAACTTTCTGAATGAAGTGCTAGTTGGATTGCTAGAAAGGCAGGTTAAAAAAAACCTGTCTGACTGCAAAAGACCTTCAGGAATATTTAGCTCTGGGGTGGTAGTAAATGGTTTTACAGTGCAGCGACACCTGAACAAATATGACCTTCATGTTGGTCACCAGAAAAAAACCTTCCTGCATCACTGCCACATACTTCAGCACCAGAAGTTTGCAAATGAACATCTAAACAAGCTTGATGCATTTTGAAAACAAGTCCTTTGGACTGATGAAGTCAAAATAGAACTTTTTGGACACAATGTGCTAAGGAAAGCTTGGATTTAAAAAAAAAAAAAAAAAAAAAAAAAAAGCACCAAATTCCAGAAAAAGAGCATGTCTCCAACTACTAAGCATTGGGATGGATTGATCATGCTTTGGGTTTGTGTTGCAGCCAGAGGCACAGGGAAATTGTCATTGGTAGAGGGAAGAATGGATTCAAAGAAATACCAGCAAACTCTGGAAGCAAACTTCACACCATCTGTAAAAAAAGTTGTGTAAAAAGGTGAAATTAAAAAGAGGATGGGTCCTACAACAAGAGAAAAAAATGTAACACTATGGAGATTAACGTGGAATTTTACTGTTTTACTCCACATGTAATGACTGATATGCAAAAAGTCCCTATAAAATTTTTAAAATTATTTTGTGAAGAAATCAAGAAGGGCTAAATGAATATACAAAGAAGCTTTAAAATAGCATTTTCATAACCTACCCACTAGAAAAGTAATTTTGTCTTCCCCAGAGTTTTTCATGCTATCTGAAACTGGGGAGACAAGACTTACAAAAACCATACATCATGAAATGCTGTTTGTTCTCTCTTTCAGCGAGGGAAACAATATATAAAAGTCACCAGGATATGAGGGCTTAGAATCTATTCTCATGGATGCTGATCAGTGACCAGAGATGTAGACTGATCAAAATATTGCCGTTTCACAAATAACCGAGGTTTACTATTTTTATAGTTAAAATGCCACAAAACGTGTACACACACACACATACACACACCCCCACACGCTATTAATAAAGCCTGGGATCTCCTGTGTTAGCTTGAGAAAGGTCTAACCACCACCAAGGACATTTAGTGTTGTTTACTTGCAAGGCACGAGATTAGAAAAGAATTCAGTCTCAGGAGAAAGTTCGCTTTAGTCCATGGATTTCACTTACACGAAAATGACTTACCTTAAACGAAAACTTCATTTAAAAAAAAAAAAAAAAAAAAAAAAAAAAAAAAAAAAAAAGGTAAAAGTAAACGGTATTACTTGTCAGAATACTTTGAGCATTACATATAATGGAAATAAGCTGATTTTTAACAACTTCAGTTTACAGTTAAAATGCCCACCCCCTACACAAAACCTCAGTTATTTGTGAAGCAGGAATATTATGATCGTTCATTACCACTGATCAGCATGCACAAGAAACCACAGAGCTCCAGTTTTCTTCACACAAAGATGGTCCACACTTTATTCCTTTCTGATGTGGATTACTCTTAAATGAAACACTACTAGTAAAGAACAGAAATCACCATGAAGCTTTCGGTCAATGATAGACTACTGTACATTTCACAGGAAGATCGATCCTGAAAGAAACAAATAAAGGGAAAAATGCAAACAAAAAAGGTGTTTGGATGAGATTATCTGTGTGATGTGTCTCTTAAAGTCAGAAGAAAGAAAAAAAGACTGCGATAAAGATATCGCATTTCATGTGTGTTCAATGTCTACAACGATCTATGTAAATGTAGGATGACAGGAAATGCGAGGCAGCAATTGTTGAACACATAGCTAAAACAAACATTTTTCACGTTTTAGTAACTGACAAAATGTAGACATTAAGGGTATAATGTGTGAAGACTGAAGTCCAAACTATCAAACAAACACTTTCACAAAAGGTACAAGTATAACAAATCAAGTGTGCTTTTATTCAAGAATATAACCAAAGAAAAAGAAGTTGGCTTAGGGTACAAGGTAGATATGTCTGCTTGGTTAGTGAAGTGGTAACAACCGCTGCCTTATAATCAAGGTTTTGGAGTCGATTCTACGGTCCTCCAATTACTATTTTGAGTTGTGAGCTGCTATTTATTACTATTATATAATAAAAACATACATTTGATTTGAATATGTAACAGCTGGTGTAAATTTATACATCCGTTTGGACATATAGGTGGGCTCAAATCGGAGAGAACCTGAAGTTAGTAATTTGTTTAAAAATTTTATTAGGTTTGGGTTATTTATATCTTTGTGCAATAAGCGACAGAACTTCTTTACATATGCTACAGTCCCCCTGTGTAGTATTTGACAGAACTTTGGATTTTTACACTATAATACAGTATGTTAAATTTTTGTATTTTCTTGTATGCTGCACAATTCACTTTACAGCAGAGTGGTTTATGTTTATCCAGACTAATGTTAATGCCCTGTACTTCAATTATGATTAGTATTTTAATCCCTTTGTGATTCATATCTTGCTTACATTAAGGGTATCTGTTTAAAATGCTCTCATTATAATAGCTTTGTTGGTCTTAGTGCATTTTTTGTGTAAATGTTGTAGGCCACTTTGGAATGGTTTACTCATACTTGCACTGTTTGTTTGCAATAATACTTTGACTGGTGATTGTAATGTTTGTGTTATTTTCCTTCAGTTGCAAGTAAATGAGACCAGTTTCCTTAACTGTTGTTTCCATTAATCTCATTAGTACGTTACAATTACTATCCTATTAACAAGACCAAGCTAGATCAATAAGTCATTAACAAACACATTTTAAAGGATAAGATCATCCAATTATCATTATCTAAGTTCTAGAAAACACAAATATCGCATACTGCTAATTAGGAAACTAATCAATCACCAAGGTGTCAGACAATCAAAGCAGAAATACTAAACATATTACTGACTTATGCAAAACCTACCTCTTAATTAACAGTCCTATATAGCGACATTAGGGTGTACCTCAAATTTAATATCTCACCTGTTGTTGCCTATAATTAAACCTTGAACACTTCCTTACTCTGACAGAATGAACATTAACTACGGAAAATGTGTCCCTAATAGACACCATAACTGAATAATTCAAAACTCTAGTCTCTTGTTTTAATTAGAGTGGCACCTTAATGCAGCTTGCATGTATTCAACCACGATGGAAACATTTTTTGAAAAGAATATTTCCTTAAATAAAAACAAAAAATAAGCACAACATACATCAAAAAAATGTAATTTTTCAGTTAGAATTACATTGTTAGAACTGGAAATAAACAGTCCACTCAAGATTTTGCACATTAGACTGATTTTAGAGTTTGCAATCTCGTTTAACATATTCACCATTTAGCATGCCTGTGCCCAAGAACGTTAAATGCAGAGTGAGTGTAGGCCAGCAGGGAAGTAGGGAGTGGAAACAATCGCGTTTGGGCATAGTACAGAACAAACATGCCTAGTGTGAGCATGCCCTTAAAGTCACATTTAAAACATTTTGGAAGTTATTTTTGATTGTTCTAGTTGCACATTTCCTACTGTAATAATTAATTAGTTATTCATTTGTACCAGCAATATTTTACTTAGAGTTATCATATTGGTATCAGCAGTGCTCAAATGTCTTTAATATGATTCACAAATCATTAAGAGTTACAGCAAAATGTAGTGCTAGACAATTTACAGACCTGTCCCTTATTGACATTTTATAAATCCATACTCCCTTGATTGACCTAGCATTTTTAACCGATAAATTACAGTAGACTCAGTTAACCACCCCAATGGGGATTGGTAGATGCCAGATAAGTGTAGTTTCAGGTTGCTTGCGAGTTACAATTAAAAATAGGCCCAACAATGTTGTCCATAGTAATTAAAAGCAAATAAACTCTTTGAGGACTGAATATTTTTTTCGGCAGCTGGCAGGAATGCACAACAGAGCAGATAAGCTGTCTTCACATAGCTGCTGACTGCTGGAACTAAAGGGGGACCTGGCAAAAGAATGCACTAAAACAAAATACTCCGTAGACAATGTGTGTATTACTGCTGAATCAAACTCCTGACTTATCACGCACCATTTTTGAGGGAGGTGACCTGGAGATCACAAACAAAAGTGATGTACCAGCATCAGCTCACCAGTCCCCAGCGGATCGTAGTGCTGAATGCTTTCATGTAGCAGCCAGTAGCTGTGAAGGATGTGCGCAACAGTTATAAAGAAGCAACAGAACTCTACTATTCTCGGACATTCTTTTCTTAAATTTTCCTTGACACTGGGAACAAACGAATGGAGGAACCAATTTGTAAAAATTTCAGCATCCATACAACTGTTCCTTTATCGATGACAATCTACAGTGAGATTAATAATGCCTTTAACACTTTTAGGGCTAATTATTTCTTGTGTCCCAGGGCTGAATATTTTTCCAAAAAAAAAAAAAACAAAGCAATTGTTTAACATATCAAATCAACAACAAATTTATTTTTGACAAATGTTACCGTTTTGCATGTTGTATGAGCCTGCATACTATATGATTTCACATACTGTACATGTTACAAAGCAAAGTCCTACAAAGTATGATATTGCTCAAAGCAGCCAATTGCATGTGTTGCTACGTTGCACTGCTTACAATACGTGTTACACTGGTGCCTCTGTTTCAATTGTCTGTTGCTGCACACAACAGTCAGGTTTGTATTTTTTGTCCTCAAATGCTCCAGGAAAGTGGTGCTCGGTCAGCCTGTCCTGCACTGCTCTTTGTGATGGCCTTCCTCGCTTTGCCAAAGGCACTGCAACATACTCTGCCAGCAAGCTGCCAACCACCTTCTTGAGGAAGTCTGCCGCAGTCATAGTGCTGTCACTGTTTGCCTGCTTGAATAATACATAGCCAGTTTAAGTGAAATCTCACGCATGCAATGGTACACAATGTGGTACCACTTGGTGGACTTCTAGCCGTAAGCGTATGACCCCAGCATCTGATCCAGTCAATCAACTCCAGCCATTTTACACTTATACTCCTCAAGTGCAACTGGCTTGTCCAGCTTCCTACTTTCTGGGTTTATCTTTTGAGGAATAACTTTCTCACATATATTGTTGGTATAACTGTAGAGAGAGACAAGTCACCCATTTGACACTGTGCCATGCCAATGCCAGCAAGTTATTCGCCCACATGAAAACCGGATTGTCACCTCTTTTCATCTTCAGCCTGTCTGGCTTCAACTGTAAAGGCATGTGTCTCCTGTTCACCCTCACTGTGCCACAAGCTCCAATTCCCCTGCTCTGTAGCTCCATGAACAATTCTGGTGATGTATAAAAATTGTCCATGTACACAACATGACCCAAATAGTCATAGCCTTGAAGCAGCTCCAGCACAACCTGACTTGTCAAGGGACAGTTCTCTCTTTGAAAGGAATGCTTTCCTGTATATGTAATTACTTTCAGGCAGAAACCAGTGTTTGCTTCTGCCAGTACAAAATCCTTTATGCCATACTTTGCAGGTTTGTCTGGCACATATTGGTGGAAAAACGGTGTCCCTTGTATTTTATCATTGATTCACCCACAGACAAATCACGGCCAGGCTGATAAAATTGTTTATATGTTGGTTCCACAACGTCAAGCAGGGGCTGAACTTTATACATGAGGTTATAGCCTGGCTCACCCCTTTGGATTTGCTTCTGGTTATCACAGAAGTGCATAAAACTTTGCAGCAGCACATACCTATCACGTGGCATAACCTGTCCAAAGCCACCAGGGGACAAAGCACGTTTGGACTAATGCTCCCTGAAGTTAAATCGCCAATCTAGTCCCAACTTTATTTGTAATGCCACAAAGCCCTTCATCTCGTCTTTTGTTGTGGGTTTCCACTTTGAAAAACGAGAATGTGGAGCAAGCGCATTCCGCGATTCACAAAATTGCTCTGCATACCTGTTTGTTTCGTCTGACAGTAGCTGAAAAGCAGCCTCAGAAAAAAATAGATTGAAGTAGTCCAGTGGCTGGTAATCTGTTGTATCCAACAGCAGGCCATGCAGTCTTGCAAAGTCTGGTAGCCAGTTTGGCTCCCACGGATCAATGTCTGGGTATTCCTCCCACACAAACCTTGCCGTCGATGCATCGGCTGCACTCAGCTGGGGCAGCATCGGCTGGTGTCCAATCAGCTGATGCCGGCTCCTAACTCTCCTGATCACTGTCAATAAAATCAGATTCTGAAAAATCAAGAGTCCGACTCAGCGATAATGCGCAAAACATCGTCTGTGGAGTATTTTCTTTTTTGCACTCGCTTCGCTCCCTCGTGAGACGTTGATGCCATCTTGCCTTTGTTTACCTTTCGCAACTCAAGCATACGCAAGGATTAGCTGCCGAGTCAATAAGTCCAACATTCCCCCAAACAGAGAGGGAATGCCTGTGACGCAACAGTGAGTTTTGTCGCCATTACCAGCTGATTGTCACCCTCTATCCCAGGATGTCGACTTTTGTCGACATCCGCCCTCAACCCCTCCTGTCGACAAAAGTCGACATCCGCCCTAAAAGAGTTAAGGCACATTGGATTGGCAAATTTCACAATCACACAACTTTACCTTACGAGTTCCTGATGTGTCTGCACATACAAGCTCTTTATTTAGCTTGAACCTGTGAGCTACCTTTTCATTACCACCAGCCAAAGCACAATTGGCCAAACACTTCCACGTTAATACAATCTCATATGCATTAAAAATCAGCTTTGCAGTCAAGCCATTTTCTTAAACCAATTCACTAAACACATTACGAAATATAGCTGTGGCTTCAAACCACCCTGATTTTTGCTCACTTGACAAGTCTAGCTTACGAATGCCATGGCAAATCTTCAATAGAGTAAGCTAGCTAATTGAAAATGAACACTGACTCAATTTTAAAATAAAAAATACCAACCAACTGTATTATAGACAAAGAAAAGGTAGATGAGGATAGAGTGTATATTTACACACAAGGTAGAGTGGTGTACGAGTACTGGCCTTATCCTTACAATTACGCAAAAACTATTTTAAGAATTATTTCTTCGATTATTTTGCAGTTGTTTGAGAGTGCTGGTTGCTCGAGTGCATGTTAACAAAGTCTATTGTACAAAACATATTCTTCAATCATAAATAGAACAATTGGCACTACTGTGCACAGTGATGACGTAATAGATGGAATAGTATTTGAGACATCTGCTGCAATTAAGGCTGTCTTAACCATACAACCCGTTTTTATACTTTGTGTCACTAAGGTAGGGAGGTGCTCAAAAAAAAGCTGACCCAAAGAAAACTTTCCTACATCTAACTGAAACACATCTGCACAGTAACAAAACTGTGCAAGAGCAGCAGTTGGGAACTTCAGATGCAGTAATCTGAATGCACTTCTAACAGCATATCCTTAAAGATGGGTGTTATGCTCAGAGAGTAGAAAATTATTTCTTAAATAAAAATCAAACTCCGCACATTTAGCCTTTCAGTCATGAATACAGATATGTTTACCAAATGTATTTCAATTATTCAGTGACAATAAGGGTAAAGGGTTTAAAATATTATACAAATATCAATTTAGAATCTGTGATTAATTTAAAAATGAAAAAACTCTGCATCTGAAAATACCATATGCAAAGTCACTAACTTCAATACTATCAATAAGTTACACAGTTTGTCATATTTAAAAAAATAAAATAACTAAAATAAAAAAATGTAACATTAGTTCCTGCTTATCTTAACTATCACCCTAACTGATCACCACCTGCTTTAGATTTACCAGTTTAGGTATAAATTGCAAACAAATAGGATTAATTTCAAAAGATCTATCTTTACAAAAAGATAAGATATTATATTGAATTTGTATTTACCCTGAAAAACTTGGAGGTTGGCAGCAGAACTGGCAGTCCAGCCACCATAAAAAAACCTCACACTGTTCCCACTCCATCTGAACTAGTGTGGTGGCAAGGTGTCACCCGTTGCATGGCTGCACTCAAGTGGTAACCAACCAACTATGCCAAGAGGGATCTCAAAAGACCAACCATGTGGTTGGAAGGACTTCTACAGTAGTTTTAAAAAGCTAAGCTAAAATAATAAATTACATTTACGTAGCACTTTCCTAACTACTCAGAATTACGAGTAGTATGCAGACATAGGAAACCACCACCAATGTGCAGCATCCACCTGAATGCCAGTTAGGCAAGGATGATTAGTGGGCCAGAATGGTCAAAGACATGATGGACACTTAAGCCAGGACATGGGGACACTCTACTCTTTTCAAAAGATGTCTAGGGATTGTTTATGGTCACAAAGAGTAATGATTGGGATATTAGAATCCACATGCAGACCAAAGGGTACATGCTCCCTTGACGGCCTCACCAACACCTCTTTCAACAGCAACCGAAGCTTTCCTGGGTGGTCTAGGACCAAGTACTGGCCAGCACCAAACACACTTACATTCAAGTGGATGACCTGTTCTGATGTACAGCATGACAGCTTCACTCTAAATTAAAAACATTTAAGTTCACCAGCTATTTGCCAGGAAACAGGCCACATAACTAAACACTGCCAAGTAACTCAAAGAAGCTCCAGAACCAAAAGTCCAAGTACCTAAGGCAAACATCGGAAACATGCTACATAAATGTGATCCACCCAGGAGATCAGAAAGAATTTTCTACTCTTAAAAATAAAATTACATGAACATGAAGAATACTAAAGATCATTGAGACCTCTGAAACAGGCAAAGTCAAACAAACAAAATAAAAATAAAATAAAAGTCAAACAAGATAAAATCAAAGGTGAAATTATTTTGCTGTAAAGCTGGACATTTGGGTTGGGAAAATTTAAAACTTACAGTTTTGGCTTGAGGCAGTTGTACTGCCCTTCTGTGGCTATGTTACTCACGAAGAGACAATTAACGCCACTATATATTATACAACACTGCACAATGAGAACACAAAGCCATGCATATGTCAGAAAACAGAATCTGAATCTAAAAAGGAATCTTACAACAAAACAATTGTTCAGAAAATACACACAAAAGGGATTGATTTAGAATGGCCAAGTCAAAATCCAGGTTCAAGGCCAAATCACACTTGAAAGTAACAAATTTCCTTCATTTAGCGGATTTACAAGCTTTTTTGGACTTTTACCAGGTGCTTTTATTGTGTTTTAAGAACGTTTTTCAAGTATTTCCCCAGCATTTCCAAAGAAACATTTTGCAGGAAGAATATGATTTGAGACTATTTCCATTTTGTGGGTTGTAAGGTGTTATATTGTGAGGCAATTACTGTATTTTTGGAATGTCTTATTAATCCTGGTGATCACAGTACTGAAGGGGAGGGGTCATTAGCAGGGTGGGCGCGGATATTGGGTTCATCCTATTTTGCAAAAAAGGAGTCGAGAGAGAAATTCTGGACTCTCTGTAAACAGCATCCTAAAAAATTCTAGGATTACACAGAGGTGATGATAAGCACATAAGAAGTGATACATGAAGGGGGAAAAATGATTGAGTTATTTTCCTAAAAGAAATTATCTTCTGCTGTCGGTGCAACATGATGCAAGCATGTTATCTGGTCATCTTTTAACAGTGAGGAAGGGGTTATTGTGCACATCGTCACATTTAAGTCAACTTAAAAGAACTGAACATGCGCTGTATGAATATATATCTAGTCCTACATGTGCCAAGGGAAAAACTTAACCTGTCAAGTTTAGGGCCATTGAGAGAGTGATTATTACAGCAGCACCGAGTGCAAGTCAGAAAGAAAATGTGATTAACAGTGCACCAATCCTTTTCAGGGCTCAATTGCATGGCCAAGCACAAAAGTGTGTGCTGCATGCAATCCAGCAAAAGAAATCCATCATTAACTGGCACTGTAAGGAAGGAATGCCAGCGCTGAGCTACCACTCTACCAATATGTTAAATTATCTGTACTAAGCTTTAACCTGTTAATAGAATGTATACCGAAAACATTTGTAGAATTCTTGTCACTTAATTGCAAGGTATGTCTGCACTTCATCTCTCCCTCAGTAGTTCTCACTACATGACAAAAGTACAAACGTGTATGATGGCATTTTTTTTTAAGTTACAATGGGTTGCTTTACTCCTGGTTCATCCAAGAAGACGTAAATACACCTCCTAAACATTGTTTTCTTTTACTAGTGTTTTGTGGACGCCATCATTAATTCTACTGGAATAAGTGTTTGGCTGAAAGCTCCCAAAAATGGCGGCAAGCAGGAGTTTTCTAAACCATCCGTTGCCAAAAATGCATAGGTGTAAATTGCATCACTTTCACAAGCATTTTAGGAGTGTCCTTGTGAAATGCGAAAATGCTAGAAAAAACACTTAGGTGTAAACAGGCACTAAATTCTACTGAAGTGCTACGATGAAGAATTGGGGAAAGAGACATGTCTTACTTAATGTAAGCAACCGACAGTGAAAAGAAATGCTTACATGACTTTTACTGCCAAAAGGGACACCACCATATACTGAAGTGGCACACTTTCATTTTCTTCTCCTAGGTACTGAATCATATTGATTTTTCTTGAAGGAAAAATTGCAAAGTTTGATAATTCAGAGCACTTGGTTAAAAACAGTCCCTGTGAAGTAACTATAATGAGAACCATATATGTTCACTAAATTTAAAGAGATGAGAACTAAAACAAAAGCACTTACTTTCATTGGAGTGACTTGCACACAAATGACATTTCACTTCAAATTGAGGAGGCACCTGTTTATAGCTATTTATTGTTTGCAATCAATCATTTATAAGGATAGAGTCTAGTATTCAGGTTAAACATTGTAATAAAAAAAGTAGTATAACAAGTGTAAAAAAACAAAAAATAACCAAACTCATTCATATTTTAAAAAATATACTAAAAATATTAAATTGCCCAGATTATATGCCTACCACTTTAGTAAATAAATTGACAAATGAAATAATGCCAAATGTAAAATTCATAGAAAAAACTTGCTCTGTCAAAAGTAACAAAGTGAATACTGCTACGGCCACTACTACTACATTAAAAGTTTAGTTACAGACTTACCACAACAGCATTAGGAGAATGCATCAATGACTTCAGCTCATTCAGGTCATTTTCAGCCTATGAAACAATATAAAACAGACACTTAGCATTTTAGAACATTTTCTCTCTGAAATGAGAAAAAAGCAATTATTAAAATGAATGTATGAATTATGTATAATGATAATATATTTAACTTTACTGTTATCTTCTGATACACAGATATTAACTTGTCAAGGTGAAATGATTCACTCACCCATTTTTCAAAGAGTTTTCATGAATATCAATTTATATAAATATATAATTTAAATTGACAAAAACTGGATATATGGAATCTATCATCACTGTTACTGTATCATGAAAATTTGATCAAGTGGACTGTGGAGGAAAATGACAACGTAGGAGTTTATATATATTAAAAAAAAAAAAAGCACCAGAACTATGTTGAGAGTGACACAAAAGTTCCTTTTCCAGTTAGACAATACTGTAAGTACACAATGTCAAATGACCCCCAAATAATCCAGTAACACCCATTTTTTTCCATTATCTTCTAGCCTACCCTCCCCCCCATATAGTTCTTACAAACATTTGCAGTCTGTTTAGCATATAATCAGAATATAACTCAACTGTATACACCAAGGTCATTTTTACGGTTAGTCCTAAACACACCTAATATAAGCCAGTCATTACAAATCAATCCCAAAACATATATCACCTTGTCCCACTCCCCCTCCATGACGTGGTTGCGGAATTTTGTGGCAGCAGGGTGCTCCAAACGACATCCCGACTCTTGCATTAACAGATCAACTGTTTGGCTGTGAAAAACAATTATTTTTTATAAATCAAAAGAAAATGATCTGAACTCTTTCCCCTTGACCCACTTTCCACAGCCCAAAAAAAAAAAAACACCTCGCACACACAAAAACACAAACACACACCATCCTATGCCTTTAAAGTGCCAATATGAAGGAGAAAAAAAAAAATTATAGATGAGGCATTTCTCTGTTGAAACGCTCCTAATTCATGCCACATCTGCTTTCTGTATCATAGGATATAACAAGTAAAATTATTTAAAGTATAACATTCTAGATGCATCAGGTAACCAACATTTTGCCCATACTGTAAAAACAATTTAACCTTTCAATGCACATCAACATTCTTGGCAAGCTGAATGGAAACAAATTATTAAGTACAGACATTCCAAATGACAAAGCATATGTTAATATAACTAGGTATATAAAATACATTTAACCACTTCCAAAAAACAAACGTCACATAGTTCAGTTTATTTGCTTGCTTTACCTGTTTGAATGCCAGCTTTTACAGACTAATACTGGCTCCAACAAGCAATGGCGAGTTTTCTTTCTTTCTTAAAGAATAAATAAATTTACACCTGAACTGTACGGACGCGCTAGGTGCAACATTAATTACATTTCATGCCATACGTTTCTGCCTAAGGGGTGAAAATGCTGCAATTGCTTGATGTTTACTAGGCAAAAACGCACTACTCTCTAGAAAATACTGTAACAGCAATTAGTTAAAAATGCTAAATAGATGCAGCCTGGTAACCCGATATTACAAGCCATTTGAAATATCCCCCCCCAGCTTCTGCTACAGCTTCACAAATGGGCGCCTAATGTCAATCATACTTTTGTAAACGATGTGACAGCTTTAGAAAATCGTAATAAACTGAAACACTACAATGTTAAGATAGGACCCGTTATTGTCCATGATATCGTAACTATTTATACTAGTCAACAGAGATTAAAGAAAACAGTTTACTGGAGGCTAACCACGATTTGTTGTGCAGACTTTTCTGTTTGGGTTTTTACTGCCAACCCGATGCAAATAAGCACCGCATTGTCCAAGATGGAGCAATGGCGTTCGACTTACAGTCGTATTTTCTTACATTTTGAGTGATTTCACAAGTAATAAAAATAAAGATACTTACTTAAGCCCTAAACCATGAAGATGCTGCCCTATCAGTCTAATGACATCTTCCTCAGACTGAGAAAGTCTTTTCTTTTTCTTCATCGTGGCCCCCAGCTCAGTGCCTGAAGCCGCGGCGGCAGTCGAGGCAGGGGGACCAAGAGGAACCCCAGTCAGAGCCCCGTTATTACTACTGGCAATATTCCCGTTATTACTAGACATCAGCCCGTTAGAATGAGCCTCCACGGCGGAGGACGACTCCCCATTCTGAGCAGCAGAGAGGCAGGAAACCTCCTGGTTCTGTCCCTGTCCTGCCCCGTTGGCTTGCATGTTGTTACTGTTATTATTGACAAGATTTCTGTTGATGTGAAAGGCAGACGTAGCCGGAGGATGCGAAGAAGCCGCAAGTCCCAACACAACCGCAGAGAGGCCCGCTGTGCCTGTAGAAGCCCCGGGCTCTCCTGCTCCCTCCGCCGCCGAGGCTCGGTGTTTCTTCCGCGGGGGCGGCGACGCTCCGCCGGTGTCCGAGTCGGAGGAGGAGGAAGCGGAGGCCAGAGTTTCCTCGCCGAGAGCGGCCGTGGTTAGAAGCCGGTGAGGCCCGGGGGTGAAAAATCTAATGTCAACTCCCGGGACTCAGCGCTCGCAACCCGGCTGAAGACACCCTGTCTCACTCCTATCTCCTTCTATCTTGTTGTTTCTCTTCTATCAACTGCAGCCCCTAATGGAGTCCAGACTCGGTGACGTCACCGGAAATTCCTATACTACCCTGTTTCCGGGGGCAGAGTTACATAATTTACAGGCAGCTCATGTAAACATTATTTACATTTCGATAATACAGAGTGAAAGTGTTTTTAACAATTTCCAGTCGGTTTTCAGCCATTGTATGCGAACAGATAGAACATAAACTACTGTAAAACATTTTTTTAAATATCATCTGCTTTCATTCTCTCTGTTTTTTCCTTATCCGAGTTCGCTGTTTTGGAGGTATATCTCCTTATTACAGCCAATCTTCTGCATATCTTTCACTGCCACCTCCTCCTATCTGGTTTTTACTCTCCCTCTGCTTCTTTACTGGCAACCCCATTTCTGATATTTTTTCCAGCCCACTGTTGTGTTCTCTCAATCACCTTTCTCCCATATCCGTTTCATATTGAAACCTTCCCTAATTTCACTGTTTACTATTTGATCACCCATCACATCCATTGCAATATTGTCATCTATGGAACCTACAGTCAGTTCTTTCTTTTTGTCAGCTAGTTGTTCCCGAAGTTTCTGCAACAAGAATAACATTTATTTCTTGATACACAGATTTTGTTTTTTCTACCAGCCTTCTGGAGTTTTTTTTTTTTTTTGTTTGTTTGTTTTTTTTTGTTTGTTTTTTCTGTCGTCCTGGCCATCGGACCTTACTTTATTCTTTGTTATTTAGTATTGCCTAATCCTATTTTTATATTTTTATTTTTTATAAACTTTTCTTTCTTCATCTTGTAAAGTACTTTGAACTACTTCATTTGTATGAAAATGTTCTATATAAATAAATGTTGTTGTTAAATCATAAAGGCTCAAGGACTGTACTTCTGATACAGATGTGAGAAATCCTGGAGCCCCACAAGGAACAGTCCTGTCTCCTTTTCTCTTTACTCTGCACACTTCAGAATATACACGTAACAGAAGGTCATGTCACTTGCAGAAATTGTCAGATGATTCTGCATTTATGTGGGTGTATTGATAAAGGGGATGAGACAGAGTATAGGAGGCAGGTGAAGAAGTTTGTTTCTTGGTACAAAGAGAATTGTCTGCATCTTAATATCAGTAAAACCTAAGAACTGGTTGTTGACTATTAATTAAGTATTTATGTTATGTAAGCTCATATTGATTGTATAGATAGATAGATAGATAGATAGATAGATAGATAGATAGATAGATAGATAGATAGATAGATGACCTGGTGTTATATTTGTAGTTGAAGGTGTACAGAGCAAATAGAAAAGGAGACAGGACTGTTCCTTGTGGCACTCCAGTGTTGGTCACATCCATATCAGAAACACAGTCCTTGAGTCTCACAAACCGTGATCTGCCTGACAAAAATTTTATTATCCAGGACACCATAACCTCATTCACCTGAGAATTCTGGAGCTTTCCCCTTAATAGGTATGGCTGGATGGTACTGTAGGCACGGGAGAAATCAAAAAACATAATCCTCCCAGTGCTGCCAACTTTGTCCACTTGAGAATAGAAAGAAAAGCAGAAAGAAAATTGCATCCCTCACTCCAATCTTTGTCCAATAGGCATGCTGCATTGGGTCCAGGTGGTCTACCACAAGAGGCCTCATACAATGCAAGAACAGCCAATCATAGGTCTTCATGATGTGAGATGTAAGTGCCAATTGTCTGTAGTCTTTAGGTGAAGACATGTCTTCTATGGAACAGGAGCAATGCAAAATGTTTTCATAGTAGTGACACTTTCTGAAGCCTTAGGTGACCAAGGACTCCACCAAGTTGATCAGTACAGGCCTTAAGAACTCGAGGATAGACTCCATCTGGTCCTGCAGCTTTCTTGTGTGTTGCTTCCTCAGTTGTCTCCTTACAAGTTCTTCGGTTATGGACAGCCCATAATGAGGGTCAGAGGTGGACTTGTCACTGGCCATTCCAGTTGATGTGGTAGGAATAATTGATGTAGTAGGGATGGTGTGGGGAGACTGGTCATTGTAAGAAGGTGGCACTGGCGGTGGGGGATACCAATTAAAAAACTGGTTCAGGGTGATAGCTTTGTCCGCATTCCCTTCTAGCACCTTAACCCTGGATTGCTAGAGTCCAGTAATTATGCCCAGTCCATTCCAGACATCTTTCATATTATTCTGAGGGAGTTTCTTTTTGATTGTAGCTTTGTAAGTTTCTTTCACTCAGCTGCGCCCTTCAGAACCTCTTTTTCACCTGACTGGAATGCTCTCTTTTTTGATTCATAAGACCTTTTAGCTACTTAGTAACTCAGTGCTTGTTGTTTGGAATGCAATGTAGTGTCTTTGAGGGTACTACAGTGATGACACAAAAGTTAATATAATCTGTGATGCAGTAATTGAGTCCCTCAATTTCATCCTGATGTAACTCGCACATTATTTCTCAGTCTTTCATTGGTGGTAAGTTGAGCCGCAATTGGACTTGAGCTTAGCAGGTGCCATACTAAGACATGATGCAAGGATTGATGGACTCCACTAGTACCTGTAGAAATCTCTGAGAACAAATTGAGAAATGCATGCTGTCCTTAGACTTCTGAGGAATCAGAGGCACTGGTGAGCCTTTATGCCAACATCTGTGATAGTTACTCCATAGTTAAGCTGTTCACCCTCTCAACAGCAACACAAAGCACTTCTTAAAGTTGTAAAACACACCTTTAGGCTGAACAGTATAATATTTTCCTCAGGGATTTACACAATGTTACAGTAATTAAATGACTACAACAAGTCAGCAGAGATACTAAATGCAATTTTGCTTAGTGCTACAGCATATTACAACCATAGTCAATTTTGATTTAATCTATGTTGTAAGGCAAAGTGAAAATTCCCTACTCACTAAGCTTGATACAGACATCAAGCTGTACCTTCCTCCAGTTATATTCCAAAATAAGGGACTGGACAGTTTGTAAGGTGTAAATCAGGGTTGCATTGACTTATTTGCAGAGGTCTCTTGGCAGAGACTCTTTCAGGCTAGAAAGGTGTAACAGACACCCAAGAACATAGAGACATAATTCAACAAATAACACTTGTGATGGACAAATTATTGTACCAATAAGCAGATACTGATTTTGTAGCTGTAATTGACTTTAATCTATTCACTAGAGGTTAGGATTCCTTATAAAAATAGACAGCACCCACACACAGGTAGGATACTCACTAAACTCACAAGAGAATTATGAAGGCACTCTGCGCTTACACTATCCAAAATTACCAACATCTGAAACTTCTCTCTGGAACTAAAAAGCTAATGAGCCACTCCCTCCCTTTGGAGCTGAAAGTTGACAATCTCTTCTCTTTGTAGACCAGAAAGCTGAAATCCAGTCTGCCAAGCCAAGCACTCACTGAAAACTGTGAAGCAGGTATTACTTCAAGGGAATTTCAGCATCTAAACTCTTGCACTGCAGACAACAAAATCTAACTGACATCACCAAGGTTGTCTATAAAGCTTTTTAATAATTTAGCATATACACTAAATTCAGTCAAAGGTGACATTTAGATTCATAGTATAATGATTTTTAGATTATTCACTCATTTTACAAGCCCACAAATTAAAAAAGAGCCATATTACAACATGGTAATCATTGATTTCAATTTTTGGTATACTATTAATAAAGTACAGTGCATCCGGAAAGTATTCACAGCGCATCACAACACCACATAATGACAACGTGAAAAAAGTTTACTTGAGATTTTTGCAAATTTATTAAAAATAAAAAAATTGAGAAAGCACATGTACATAAGTATTCACAACCTTTGCCATGAAGTTCAAAATTGAGGTCAGGTGCATCCTGTTTCCCCTGATCATCCTTGAGGTGTTTCTGTAGCTTAATTGGAGTCCACCTGTGGTAAATTCAGTTGATTGGACATGATTTGGAAAGGCACACACCTGTCTATATAAGGTCCCACAGTTGACAGTTCATGTCAGAGCACAAACCAAGCATGAAGTCAAAGGAATTGTCTGTAGACCTCCGAGACAGGATTGTCTCGAGGCACAAATCTGGGAAAAGGCTACAGAAAAATTTCTACTGCTTTGAAGGTTGAGCACAGTGGCCTCTCGAAACCACCAGGACTCTTCCTAGAGCTGGCCAGCCATCTAAACTGAGCGATCGGGGGAGAAGGGTCTTAGTCAGGGAGGTGACCAAGAACCCGATGGTCACTCTGTCAGAGTTCCAGAGGTCCTCTGTGGAGAGAGGAGAACCTTCCAGAAGGACAACCGTCTCGGCAGCAATCCACCAATCAGGCCTATATGGTAGAGTGGCCAGACGGAAGCTACTCCTTAGTAAAAGGTAAATGGCAGCCCGCCTGGAGTTTGACAAAAGGCACCTGAAGGACTCACAGACCATGAGAAACAAAATTCTCTGGTCTGACGAGACAAAGATTGAACTCTTTGATGTGAATGCCAGGCATCACGTTTGGAGGAAACCAGGCACCGCTCATCACCAGGCCAATACCATCCCTACAGTGAAGCATGGTGGTGGCAGCATCATGCTGTGGGGATGTTTTTCAGTGGCAGGAACTGGGACTGTGCATCGACGCCTCCCATCCAACCTGATGGAGCTTGAGAGGTGCTGCAAAGAGGAATGGGATAAACTGGCCAAGGATAGGTGTGCCAAGCTTGTGGCATCATCTTCAAAAAGACTTGAGGCTGTAATTGCTGCCAAAGGTGCATTGACAAAGTATTGAGCAAAGTCTGTAAATTCTTATGTACATGTGATTTCTCAGTTTTTTTATTTTTAATAGATTTGCAAAAACGTCAAGTAAACTCTTTTCACGTTGTCATTATGAGGAAAAAATGAATTTAATCCATTTTGGAATAAGACTGTAACATAACAAAATGTGAAAAAAGTGATGTGCTGTGAATACTTTCCAGATGCACTGTATATCAAATCAAATTATAGATAGATAGATAGATAGATAGATACTTTATTAATCCCAAGGGGAAATTCACATAATCCAGCGGCAGTATACTGATACAAAAAAAAAAATATTAAATTAAATAGTAATATTTTTTATTCAATTTTATTAAATAGTAATAAAAATGCATGTAAAAGCAGACAATAACTTTGAGTAATGTTTGAGTAATGTTAGCATTTACTCCCTCGGGTGGATAGTCGCATAGTGTGGGGGAGGAACGATCTCCTCAGTCTGTCAGTGGAGCAAGACAGTGACAAAAGTCTGTCACTGAAGCTACTTCTCTGCCTGGAAATGACACTGTCCAGTGGATGCAGTGCATTCTTCATGATTGACAGGAGTTTGCTTAGTGCCCGTCACTCTGCCACAGATGTTAAACTGTCCAACTTTACTTCTACAATAGAGCCTGACTTCTTAACAAGTTTTTCCAGGCGTGAGGCGTCTTTCATCTTTATGCTACCTCCCCAGCACACCACCACATAGAAAAGGGCACTCACAACAACCGTCTGGTAGAACATCTGCAGTATCTTATTGCAGATGTTGAAGGACACCAACCTTCTAAGAAAGTATAGTCGGCTCTGACCTTTCTTACATAGAGCATCAGTATTGGCAGTCCAGTCCAATTTGTCATCTAGCTGCACTCCCAGATATTTATAGGTCTGCACCCTCTGCACACAGTCACCTCTGATGATCACAGGGTCCTTGAGGGGCCTGGGCCTCCTAAAATCCACTACCAGCTCCTTGGTCTTGCTGGTGTTAAGATGTAAGTGGTTTGAGTCGCACCATTTAACAAAGTCTTTGATTAGCTTCCTGTACTCCTCCTCCTGCCCACTCCTGATGCAGCCCACAATAGCATTATTATTGTACCTTTGATTTTTTTTTCCAATTCATTTTAACAAACGTATTTCACTTTCACTGTACATTCTTGATTAGGGCTGAAGCAGCAACATAGAGAGTTGGACAGGTTTGGATACCCTATACATGAGAACAGTCACCACCAGGAAAGACTAAACTTCTAGCAGTACCGGATTGTATGGTGCTCACACTTTATTTTGCTTTTGTTTATGGCACTACAGTATTTGAATATTGATTAAAGAATAAAACTCGATGCATGCTTCTCTACCTGTACATTTGCTCTAGTTTAACCGCCATAAGCTGAGAATCAAGTTCTTTTCTTAGCTAGGTCCATTAGGGTGAGAGAGAGCAAACACTTTCATTAGGAAGATTATAGTGACAGTCATGCCTGGATGAAGTCTGAAACAAACCGCTGACAGTATAGAGAACTGTAGTGCTGGGTGCAATTGCACTTGAACTGTGATCTGTATATTCACAAAGGATGGTAAGTGTTTAGAATTGGCAAAGTAGAGTAATGGCAGAAAACTAAATATTATACTGTGGGTATACATTAAAAAGAATCTGTGTATTTGATAAAGAAGTTTTATGTTTTAAGGAGTAGTTTCCCAAAAAGCCTAAACCACCTCTTTACTCAGGGCAACTTATAAAAGTAAGCAATAGCATATACAATACAGTTTAAATGAACAAGAGTGTGATGAGGGATGTTTGTGGCACTGCACAATCAGAGGTCCAGGGCCTGCAGGATCCAGGTGGGTGCAAATGAACATGGGAATGTGCATGCACTGTTCCAAGGTTGTTTGAGGTGCTTGGCTGATCACACATTCACTTGCAAATGCAGGCAGATTATCACACCTTGTAATAGGTTATTGTAGCACCTGCACCCAATCACTGCTATGGAGGGAGCCTGCATGTTGAAATCGAGAGAGATAATGGAGAGAGACAAAAGAAAAGGAACACTAGGTTCAAGGAAAGAGGAAGATGGTAGAATCATGGTGGAACAGATGCTGCAGGAGAGTAGACAGGCACTTGGGAAAGTGAGCCCCAGAAAAGGAGCGTGTGGCTGGTGCTGAATGAGGGGCAGAGGGGTCACTGCCGCTGAGTACTCTGAGGAGCAGGAGGGACCAATTGTACCAAGTGTGCTCCCACTGAAGGCCAAGGGACGGTGTGCAGTAGAAAGGAGCACTGTTTGGTGTGGCGCCCCGCAGACACTGAAGGACGGCAGGCAGGAACCCAAGGAGGATTTGAAGGGTAACTGTGCATGTCAGGAGAACATCTTCTTTTGCTGCAGGTCCCTTCTGGGATAAGCACAGGAGACGGTGATTTTTATAAAGAAGCACCATAGCTTGATTGGTTTTAAAGGAACGATTCTGCCTTAGATTTTAATATCATGATGAAGGAATATTTATTATTTACTGACTTTCTCTGCAATGATCACTTTGATTTTATGGATTACTAGGGGGCTTTGCCACCTGCTCACTTTGCTTACCCTCAATCTCCCAACCCAAAGGGCTCACTACGCTCCAGCCACTTTGTGTCTGTGCCGCTCATGTTGTCAAGGGCGGGGGGCTGAATGCACACTGAGGAGATGCGGTCGGATCATCTGCTGTCTTTCTGCTACTGCTGCTGAGCTGTGTGTTCTGCTTGTCGCGCTGCACATTGATCATTTTAAAGCCTGTACAGCAGCTGTCCTTTGGTCTCACTGCCTTGTCTCGCGTGACATTAAATTGTCTCTCGTGGGACATCAAATTGTTTTCCGAGAAGATCACGTATCGTCTCCTTCCAAGCCTTCCAATTTTTTTTTATAATAGAGAGATTTATTTATTGAAGCACTGCACTTTTGGACACTGTTTAAATAAAAGCACTTGCTCATTTGCATCAACCCTTGCTGACTGTTTGTATCATTATTTGCTCAGTTTATCCTCGTTCTTTGACTATTGACGAAAGATGTGGAGCCAATCCCAGTTGTCAGAAAGAGTTACAAAATTAATTAGTAATTTAAACCTAAATTCAAAAAGAGTAGAAAGAAAAAATTAGAATGCAAACAGTTCCAAATTTGGAACAGTACAACTGTAAATATTCCAGAGGAGAGTGGAGGAACAGAAACATTAAGAAGTCAAGTTTAGAACACAGAGTTCTTGAATGGATATATGGTGTAAAGAAAGCACAAAGAGAAAATAAAGGTTTGGGGTTTCTGTCCCCATATACTGTAGAAACTCTTTTGCAATTGGTCAGTTTGTACATCAAATACAAACAGTGAAACAAATGACAGGCGGACAATTTATGAAGTGGGAACAGAAGTGGACACAGAATGCTGGGAAGGACCCATGGTGGTAGATGGGTGATAGTGACGTCATCAGGTGGGGACCAGAGGGAAAGAGGGAACCTGGAGGTGTCTTGAATTTATCGGGTCCAGGTGAATTCACGGTGGTGTTGCTTTGTTTTTCCTGAGGGAACGAAAAGAGAGTGTTTAGTACCCAGCCGTTGTCCCTTGATACGAGATTTTGTGGTGCTCGTTGGGTCCTTAAGCCGCTCCCTATGTGCTCGTGTGTGACATGACCACCCCCTCAGCCTGGACGTTACCCAGACAATAAGTGATGGTGAACTTATACAGCTGCAGGTCCAATAACCACCGGGTGACTCGAGGGTTTGATCCCTTATGAACAACCATCCCCTGGAGGGCAGCATGGTCTGTCACTAGGGTGAACTCGCGACCCAACAGGTAGTACCGCAGGTGAGTTACAGCCCACTTTATCGCCAGAGCCTCCCGTTCCAACTCTGCATACCTTGTCTCCTGGTCCAACAGTTTCCGGCTCAGGTAGATCACGGGGTGCTCAACACCATCGATGCTTTGGCTCAGCACGGTGCCTAGACCTGTGTCCGAAGCATCGATCTGGAGAAGGAAAGGAAGACAAAAGTCAGGAGTTCTCAAAACAGGTGCCATTGTGAGGGCCATCTTTAAGTCACTGAATGCCCGTTCCGTCAGTTCATCCCACACTACATGAAAATGGGCCCTTTTCTTTGTCAGATTTGTCAAGGGGGTGGCTCTCTCAGAAAAACAAGGTACAAACTGGCGGTAGTAGCTTGCTAGTCCTAAGAAAGGTGCACTTGATCTTGGTTATCAGACGGGGCCATTCAAGGATGTCTTTGATTTTTGAACACTGTGGCTTCACTAGCCCTCCTCCCACCAGGTAGCCAAAATACTTGGCCTTGTTCAATCTGAAAAAACACTTCTAGGGATTGATACGTAGCCCGGCTTTTGCTAGTGTCAGGAGAACGGCTTACACCTGCAGCACATGCTCATCCGTGGTGCCAGAAAAGATTACTATGTCATTGAGGTAGGTGGCACAGTAGGACTGGTGTGGCTTTAACACTCCGTCTAACAGATGCTGAAAGAACGCAGGTGCCCTTTGCAGTCCAAATGGTAGAACCTTGTACTGCCAGTGTCCGCTAGGGGTGCTAAATGCCATTTTCTCTCTTGCGGATGCCATTAAGGGAATTTGACAGTATCCCTTAATCATGTCAAGAGTAGTCAAATAACGTGCCGTCCCCAACTGCTCAAGGAGTTCACCAACATGGGGCATGGGGTACGCATTGAATTTGGAGGCATGATTGAGACACCCGAAGTTGTTACAAAGTCTCCATGACCCATCAGGCTTAGAAACGAGGATGATGGGACTGGACCACGGGCTGTGACTTTCCTCAACGATATCCATGTCCAACATGCATTGAACTTCTAACTCTACCTCCGCACATTTTCCCTCCGGGAGGCGATAGGGGCATTCCCTGACTGCCACCCCAGGATCCGTCATGATGTCGTGCTGAATCAGCGAGGTGCGACTGAGTGCCTCACTGACCACTTCTGGAACAGACAGGATTGCAGTTTCCAGCTCCTGTTGCTGGTGGGGAGTCAAATTGTGGCCGAGGTTAAGGACCAATTTTTCTGAGAAAAGGGAGAGGGCTGGGCCGGCGAGGGGGCGGTCTTCCCTGTCCCTTCACGGCTTCAGTAAGTTGATGTGATATATCCTCTCGCTCGGTCGACAGTTCAGTTGTTTTACCAAATAATCGACGAGCCCTTTTCTCTCTTTAACCTCGTAAAGGCCCTGCCAATGAGCCAACAATTTAGAATGGAAAGTGGGCACGAGGACCATCACTCAGTCTCCCGGCTGGAACTCCCACAGGAAGACGATTCTGTTATAATTCCTCGCCTGCGCTGTTTGACCTTTCGACATGTGCTCTTTTAGCAGAGGTCAGATTTTCGCCAATCTACCCCATAACTGCGCAATATATTCTAAGATGTTGATGGAGGAAAGTGCCTCCCCTTCCCAACCTTCTTTTAGAACGTCCAAAATACCCCGGGGTTGGTATACGGGGTTGGAGTTCAAAAGGAGAAAACCCAGTAGAGGCTTGCGGCACCTCCCGATATGCAAAAAGTACAGGAGGAAAGAACGTGTCCCAGTTCCTACTATACGCGTCGACTTGCGGAGCATCTATTTAAAGGTTTGGTTGAACCTCTCCACCAACCCGTCTATCTGTGGGTGATAAACAGACGTTTTAAGATGCCTAATATGGAGTAACTTGGCAGCCTCCCTGAACGTATCTGAAGTAAAGGGTGTACCCTGGTCCATAAGAACTTCTTTGGGTATATCCACCCGGGAAAAAAGTCCTACCAATTCCTGTGCAATATTCTTAGTATTAGCGGTTTGCAGGGGAACCGCCTCTGGGTGTCAAGTTGCGTAATTGACCATAACTAATATGTATTTATGCCTTGCATTGAAGGCTCCAAGGGAACTACAAGATTGATACAGATCCTCTCAAAGGATACATTAATGAGGGGAATCGGAACTAGAGTAGCATGGTCCCTCCTGGGAATATGACGTAGCTGACACTCCGGCCAGGACTGACAGAAATGTTGGACCTCCTCATTGATTCCAGCCCAGTAAATATGGAGTTTTAATCTCTGTAATTTTTTTTCGGCTCTGAGATGGGCGCCTAAGAGGTGAGCGTGCGCCAGCTCGCAGACCTTCCGCTGGTAGGTTCACTGAACTAACAACAACTTCCTGACCCTGCCTTCGTGTTCTGCTACTCGATACAACAGATCTTTTTGTAGAACAAAGTAGGGTCCTGGTGATGGGGAATCTTCCGACGATGGAAATTATGGCATTCCTGGTGAACTTCAGGGAATCATCGTTCCACTGTTAAATGAAGCCGGCATAGACCAAAACTGGAAGCCTAGGCCAGTGAGCGGATCTTGTGGGAGGACCGGGTTAGAGGTCATCCAGCCTGGATCCTCATCCGTTTGTACTTCCGGATCGAGGTCCATCACAGGAGAGTCCCCCACCTGGCTGTCCACATCATCAACAGTCGCCGAAGAGCACGGCGTGGGAGTAGCTGAGACGGTTCCTTGCCCGTCCATAATCAGACTCAACCTCTTTCTAGGAGTGGTTGCTAGCCTACCGCTTTTACTTTCCGACCAGTCTTGTCCCAGTATAACCGTGAAGAAGGGCTCGGGCAGTACAGTGACGAGCAGTTGTTTTGGGTCACCCTTCCAGGTTATAAAGCACTTTGCGGAACTATATAACCTAGTCTCCCGATGCACACAGGTCACACTCGTTTTTTGAGTTAACCACTGTCATGGTAGAACATACCAGCGAGCAACAATGGTGATATTGCTCCCGGAGTTAAATAATGCCATGACCGAGTGCCCATTTACCAATACCACTCCTGTGTTTGGAACAGCCAAAGGATTTCACAGAGCACAATACCTCTCTCCTTTGACCCAGGTGCAGTCCATCAGCTCGGCATTCAGCTTGCAGGTGGTGAAAATATGTCCCAGCTCTCTGCACTTGAAACAGCACAGCGGGCTGGGCACCTTTTCTTTAGGTCTGACCGGAGCCTCTGCAGCGCGATGGGTGGGTTCAGGGGTAGCGACCCATCCCTATTGGACCCCGCAAGCAGACCTCTCTGACCCCCCGGCTTGGTTCACCGCCAGATGGCACTCTAAGACCTCCAGAAGGCCGTTCATATCCTTATAAGGATGTCGTCGGACCTGCTGGGCGAGATATTCCGGCATGGCATTCACAAGCCCCTGACAGGCCACCTGCTTCACCACCTGGCATGTCTGGTTTATGTCTGGCCATAGCCAGTGCCCCAGCTTGCCCCAAAACTCAAACGCCTGGGCCCTGGCTGGGCGATAGGGGTCAAATTTCCAATGCTGCCATTCCCTCGCCTGCTGGCCCAAGGTCACGCCATTGTGATTCAGAATTTCAGCCCTCAGGAGGTTGTAATTGGCAGCTTCCTCCTCAGGGAGGTCATGATAAGCCTGCTGCGCAGCACCCTTCAGGTACGGCGCCAGTATGGAGGCCCATTCCGTCCTTGACCACTGATTCCAAGAGGCAGTCCTCTTGAATATCATAAAGTACGGTTCAATATTGTCCGACTCCACGAGCAGGACAACTGGAGGAGGTGGAGGCCATGCGGGCTCCGGCTTTACTGCTTCCACTGTTGCCAGCCGTGTCTTGGTCTCCGCCAGCTCCGCCTTAGTAGCTGCCTGCTCCAATTTCAGATTCTGGAGCTCAGTCATCATGGTCATCAAGACCGCGTTCAGATCCTGCCCTTCCGACATTCTTCAGGCTTTGAATCCTGATGGCTAGGAAAGCACAAAGAGAAAATAAAGGTTTGGGGTTTCCGTCCCCACATACTGTAGAAATTCTTTTGCAATCGGGTCAGTTCGTGCATCGAATACAGACAGCGAAACAAATGACAGGCGGACAATTTATGGGGTGGGAATGGAAGTGGACACGGAATGCTGGTAAGGAGCCGCGATGGTTGATGGGTGGTTGTGACGTCATCAGGTGGGGACCAGAGGGAAGGAGGGAACCTGGAAGTGTCTTGAATTTATAGAGTCCGGGTGAATTCATGACAGTGTTGCTTTGTTTTTCCTGAGGGAACAAAAAGAGAGAGGTTAGTACCCTGCCGTTGCCCCTTGACATGAGATTTTGCGGTGCTCTTTGGGTCCTTAAGCTGCTCCCTATGCGCTTGCGTGTGACAATGGTGAGACCAGAGACTGGAGGTCTTGAGAAGCTGTGCTCTGCAGGGACTTAAAGATCAGGAATTGAGTTTTTCATTACTGCATTTGAATGGCAGTTGAGAGAACAAAGCAGGGGATTGATGTTAATGAAACAAAGTACAGAATGCTCATACTGAACAGTTGCATTCTGAAGGAAAGAAGGTAAATCTGTCATTAAAATTCATGAAAATATCATTCCAGAAGCTATCTGGAAAAGATAAGGGTTGTAACAAACCACCAAGAATACCAGCAGCAGAAATTTGAGCAGTTACACTTTTCAAAAATGTTAATATAATGATTGATATCCTGAATGATAGTTGGCTATGAGAATTATAGTAAATGGTTATAAAATCTTTTGTTCTGGCACTGAGAGTAAGTAATCATGGCCCCAAAGAAAGACATATTGTCATACAGATTTTGATCCAAATATCACTCCTTGAGAAACATCAGCTTTATGAGCAGTACAGTTTCTAGGTTGTAGAATTAAACTCATTTAGAATAGTTAGGTTATCTATTTTCACTATGCTTAAGATTTTCTTACTAGAGATAGTTATTTTTGGCCTTTTTTCATGTTCAATAAGGTAATATTAGTGGGTAAGGCCAATAATCAGGTTAGGATTGACCTTTGAAAAAACATAGGCCACCAGATACACTGTACTGTTGCACTCTATGATATAAAAAAGAATTACAAAATTGCCAGTCAAACAATAATAAAAACTGTTCCTTTAAAAAAAACTATTCCTTTAATTTAACAAAAACAGTTAAGAGGGCGTTTACTTTCGAAGACTAAGGGCACTTGGGCTTGTTGGACTACAATATCATCATATTTCTTCAATTTAAAATGTTAGATGCCTTAGACAAAGACTGATGAAAAATGAGACAATGGTTTAAAAAACAAAACAATAAAGTTAGTCATTGAAAAATCTGAAGTTAGATGCACCTCCATTTGCTTATTCACCTCAACACCTTCATCTGCTTATATATAAGCTAATGCTGCTAGTGAGAGGGAGAAGGACCAGAAATTGCAACAGCAATAGGCTATGATGATGATGACGGCAGAACTGCCACTACCTTAAAAACAACATATGTGGCTTCTCAGAGCTCTCTAGAAAAGAAGACTGGCCTGTTTGGAGCTCATGCCTACCTACTCTTTTAGAGTCTTTAGAGTCACCATTCAGCTCCACAAAGACCTGAAAATGATTTGACACTTCCAGTTCTGGGGTTGATGCCCCTGAATAGTATGCACACTTTGCCCTACAGTATGCCTTTCAACTATTACCCACCTATCTCTACCCATCTGGCCTGGAGTCTCCTCTTCTGTAACCTTAGGGGGACACACCCTCTCTCTAAAGACATCTGGGCCAGGTTCTCTAATTTTCTACTACAATACAGGACAACCAAAATCTCTTTCAGATTAGCAATATTGGGCTTGAGGTGTTGGATTAGCTGACATCTCCTGCAGATGTAGCCTTCAAAGTGGATTGAGTCCTCTAAGCCAATTTACAAAAAGTCCACATTGCAGTGGCTTAATTGTTATTATTTGCCTTTGGAATACTAAACTCTTCAGGTCTTCTTATTACATTTAAATGATTTAGCTTAAATTATTAAAATTAATAAATTAATAGATAAAAGGACTATTTATTTAACACCTTCTTAAGCTCCTTGAATACTTTCCTCCTTGACTGCCTTTTGTACATCTTTCTTTGAAGTTATTAACTTTACTTTTTTCCTGTGTGTTTTCTTAACTTTGTGCCCCTGGTGTTACTTACTTCCTTACATTATGTCACATTTCAGACAGTGTTCCTCTCCTAGCAGGAATTCAACATCTTGTTTCATGGGTATTTTATTAATTTTTGTGCTGTTCATTTATGTTAATGTTTCTTTTGTTGATTATGTTCATTATTCTGTGTTTCTGATCAAGTCTATAAGCTGCCTGTGTTATGTTCCATGTCTTATATAAATAATAAATAATAATAATAATAATAACACATTTTATTTATATAGCATCTTTCCCACGCTCAAGGCGCTTAATCCAAAATGCCTTCCACAGTTTTTGGTGGTTTATTTTGAATGTACTAGGAAGTTCATTGATTTATTGGATTTCTGGATTTTGGAAATCTTTTTTGTTTCTAGATTACTGTATTGAATGTGTTTGCACTGGATTACCTTAGTGCTTTTGGAAAATTCATTTGCATCTTGTGCTCCACTCAGCTTGTTTGTTATTAAAGAGCATTTTGAGAATGAACTTTTAACTGTGCCGAAATATCCAGTGAGGTGACAGAGACGCTCCGCAGCCTTTGCTTACTTAGACAGTCTAAGAAGCTGGGCTGGCTGAAACGCAAGCGCAGCGATTGGAAACAGAAACGAGGGAAACGCGGCGGTGTTAGCACAAGGCTAAAAACTAGCCCCACCAGACCTGCGATACCGTTCATTCTGCTCGCGAACGTCCGATCGCTAGACAACAAGCTGGATTACATAAAGCTGCAGCGGGTGAAGTAGTGGGAAATGAGAGACTGTTGCATCGTTATTTTTACTGAGACATGGCACCAGGAAAACATTGCAGTCCCGGCCATCCAGCAAGACGGACTGACCATCTTCCAAGTAGACAGGGACGCCTCTTTGTCCGGTAAGACCCGCTGCTTAGGGACTGTGTGTTTATGTGAACAGAGAGTGGTGTATGAACGCTGCCTCAGTTGTGTGACACTGCTCCCCGCTGATAGAGGTTTTATCAGTAAGGTGTCGGCCTTTCTACCTGCCGAGGGAATACAGTTGCGTGCTGGTGGTTGACGTCTACCTCCAGCCTAGCGCAAATGCTAATCAGGCATTAGTGGAACTCTACGAGATCATCAGCAAACTGCAAACGATGCACCCCAAGGCATTTTTCATTATTGCTGGAGACTTCAATCATGCCAACTTGAAGTCAGTTCTCCCAAAATTCTTCCAGAATGTGAACTTTGCTACTAGAGCGGGGAGCTGTCTGGACAATGTTTACACAAGCGCTCCTGACGCCTACAAGGCCCTACCCCGCCCCCACCTCGGCTACTCAGATCATATCAGCGTTTTTATGGCTCCTGCATACAAGTTCCTGCTGAAGCGCACTAAACCAGCCCGCAAGAACATCAGAGTGTGGCAGGTTGGTGCTGTTTCAGCTCACCAAGACTCCTTCAAATTGACAGACTGGGACATTTTCAGGGAGGCTGCTATGGAAGGTGACTCCATCAGTCTGGAGGATTACACAGACTCTGTGACTGGCTACATCTCCATATGCATAGAAGATGTTATCACAAGAGCCAACCAAAAGCCCTGGATGAGGAGAGAAGTGCACAAGCTGCTCAAGATCAGAAATTAAGCCTTATGATCATACACGCAGAGGATTAACAAACAATTCAGCAGCACCAGAGACACACGTGGTATGTGGCAGGGCATTCAGAAAATTACAAACTACAAGCCCAACCCACACAGCAGCAACAGTGATGCCTCACATCCAGATGAGATGAACAACTTCTTCGCACGGTTTGAGGCGCAGAACAAAGAACCTACTAGAAAAGCAACACCTCCCTCCACTGACCAGGTACTCTGTCTCTCCATAACTGGCGTGAAGAGGACTTTATCCAGAGTCAATCCACGCAAGGCTGCAGGACCTGACAACATACCTGGTCGTGTGCTCAAAGAATGTGCCAGTCAACTGGCTGGTGTCCTCACAGACATCTTCAACAGATCTCTGAGCCAGTTGTCAGTCCCAGCATGTTTCAAGTCAACCACCATCATACCAGTGCCGAAGAAGTCATCAGTGATATGCTTGAATGACTACCGACCTGTTGTACTCATGCCAATCATAATTAAGTGCTTCAAAAGGTTAGTCATGTTACACATCTCCCTGCCTCCCTTGACCCTCTTCAGTTTGCATACCGCTGAAACAGGTCAACTGAGGATGCCATATGCTCTGCCCTTCACCTCTCCCTGACACATCTGGATAAAAAGACACATATGTCAGGATGCTATTCATAGACTTTAGCTCTGCCTTCAACACAATCATCCCTCAAAAGCTGGTTGTAAAACTGAGAAGGTTGGGGCTGAACACCACCCTCTGCAATTGGATCCTGGACTTCTTGACAGAGAGGCCCCAGTCACTTCGGATAGGCTGCAACACTTCCAGCAACATTACACTGAGCACTGGAGCACCTCAGGGCTGCATGCTTAATCCACTGCTGTTCACCCTGCTGACACATGACTGCACAGCCACACACAACACCAACCACATCATCAAGTTTGCGGATGATACGATGGTGCTGGGACTGATAAGCAGGGATGATGAAACAGCATACAGAAATGAGGTGGAACGGCTGTCTGCATAGTGTGAAGACAACAATCTATCTCTCAATGTTGACAAGACAAAAGAGATAATTGTGGACTTCAGAAAATCAAACCCTGCCCACAGCCCACTCAGCATCAATGGTTTAGATGTGGAGACTGTTAGGAGTGGACACATAACACCTCATCACTAATCAAGAAAGCCCAGCAGAGACTACACTTCCTGAGGTGGCTGAAGCGAGCAAGTCTTCCCCCTTCCATCCTTATCATGTTCTACAGAGGCACCATTGAGAGTGTTCTGACCAGCTGCATCACTTTCTGGTATGGCAAATGCAACATATCCAACCGCAAGTGCCTGCAAAGGATAGTGAAGACAGCAGAGAACATTACTGGGGTGCCTCTCCCTTCACTATGGGCTATATTTTACAAACGCAGTGTCCGCAAGGCCTGCAGCATTGTGCAGGACCCCTTACACCCCTCACATGGACTTTTCACACTTCTGCCATCCAACAGAAGATACTGCAGCATCAAAGCCAGATCTGCCACGCTACAGGAGAGTTTTTACCCCCAAGCTGTCAGACTCCTTAACACCATGCTGCCCCCTGGGATCTTCCACACTGCCTCAACCACCTCTAAAAACAGAACTTTTATACATGCAAGCCACTTTCCTGCAAAGACTAGCGTGCATGTAGAAAAGAACTGAAAATCTCAAACTGACCTTTAAGTATTTTGACACTCTTGATATCCTTCTGCTGTGAAACATTCTGACCTGTCATTGTTTACACATGTCTTAAACAACTATTATCATACACTGATAATTTCTGTATTATCTATATCCATTATTTATTATTTATTTATTATATTACATATCTATTGACTATATTTATGTATCTAGATTGCAAATACCATACATTACATCAATGTTCATATTGCTAACTACACGTCAATATTGATGCTACTTCTTTGTCTTTTCTTTGCACAATGTCTTGTCTTGTTTGTGTTTTAATTTTAAATTTAAATTTAAATTCTATTTTTAATTTATTATTTTCACGTCATGTTGTTACACTGTGGACCCTGAGATTTGCAATTTCGTCTATCTGTATACTTGTATATGGTGGAGATGACAATAAAGTTCACTTTGACTTTATATTCAGTGCTTGCCAGAGTTTGTTGCTGATATCCCCCTCTAGTGCAGTGGTTCTCAACTGGTCTGGCTTTGGGACCCACCATCATCCCTTAATGACAAGCCGCAACCCAAAATTTTCAACTTCTCAAATTTATTAAATGAAAAGATGGTGCAGTTTTAACCTGAGATAGTAGAATAGAATATCACAGTATGCCAACACAAAAAAATGATTAACCAAAATGACCAGCAAGTGGCAATGCCAGAAAGGGAAATATTCCCTTTTACACTCAATTAGCTGCATTTTAATTAAAACCAAAACTCTTCAGTACTACTGTTAAAAACTCTTCAGTAACTGTTTTAACAGACTCAACAATGCTTTGATGCACAAATATGAAATAAAAAGTGCAACTACTGAGAGGCATTTACAAAAAAAACTCTAAATTATGTAGTTTTACCAGAGAATCCTCACTCATTGAATCTATGACAACCAACACTGCACTATAGAAAAAGTTCAGTTTCTTCATTAGCAGTTTTTTAAACAAAGAGAAATGAACAAAGAGTGACGTTCAAAAGGATTCAAGTATACTAAATAAAATTTTCTTCTGATTACCTTATCAGTATGTAAATGGTGAAAACATTGTGCTTTGAAGAAAATTAAGCAACACTCACTTCAACCTTAGGTGTAACACTGACATTATAGACCTGAGTTTGGTGGATTTAATGGGAGAACTGGGCATGTTTTTTGCTCCTGACAAGAGTCTCAAAGTCTGGAGTTACAGTAGACAAAGCAACTCTGAGGTCATGCTCAATGTCTGTTTCTGTGTTTTGTCTTCAGCTGAACCAGAGCTGAGAATACACACTCACAGAGACAGGTAGTGCTGAATGGTAGCAGGATTTTTACTGCTCGAGTGGCAAGACAAGGATACTCGCTCATCACAGTGCTGCACCAGAACTGGGAGAGGGTTACCTCCATGAATTTCTTTTTTAGCATGATAGCTCCACTAGCTGACTCTCTTTGTTGCTTAGCAACGTGACGCTTTCCATGTCGATTCAAAATGAATCATCCCTCTGCTTCTTGGGACAGTAGTCATTAAACTGCTCAAGAAGTTTATTCAGATGTGTCGTAATCGTTTTCCTCATTACATTTTTTCCTGCCACGTCCAGTTGCTGTCCCTCATGACAGGCATTGGGGAACGTGTCGAGTTGGTTTTTAGAAAAATGACTTGCACACAAGGAGATCTTTTTTTTGAAAGTATTGAATTTGTCATCCTGTTCAAAAATGTTGTGTCCCTTCCCCTGCACAGACACATTTAATGTGTTTAATTGTTCAAACACATTAGCGAGGTAAGCAACATGTGCGAGCCACACACTGTTGCTAAACAGGTCTGCAAGAGGCGAATTGTTCTGGGCAAGAAAAGGTGCGATTTCAGCTCATAGTTCATAAAAACGGGACAGTACCTTTCCCCTCAAAAGCCAGCGTACCTCGGCATGATACAACACTTGTACATGCTCCCTACCAAGATCTTGGCAAGGTTTCTGAAAACATTGGGTGTTCTTTGCACTCCATTTTTAATGTAGTTTACCACTTGGATAACATATTTTAATGTTCCATGAAGCACTGGTACCATATCCTTTGCTGCCAGGGCCTCCTAATGTAAAAAACAATGGTTCCTGTCATGGAGGCAGCACCATCAGTTGTGATACCAAGGCACATGTCCCAGCTTAGGCCCACTGAACACAAATACAAGTCCGCAAAGCAGAAAATGTCCTTTGCAGTTGTAGTAGTAGGTCTTGTGCAGAGAAATTGTTCCTGTAAGTCCCCGTCCCACACATGTCTCACATAAACGAGTAAAACTGCTTTATTTGTTATGTCTGTGGATTCGTCCATTTGTAAGATAAAATGATCACTTGCCTTCATACAAGCTGTGGTCTGTTGTTTGATGTCATCCGACATGTCTTCAATTTGCCCACTAATAGTGTCATTTGACAGAGGTATAGTTTTTAGTTTATCCACAGCAGATTGATCCAGCACCTCTCTGACCATGTCCATGGCTGCAGGTAAGATGAGGTCCTCTGCAATGGTGTGGGGCTTCTTTAACTTTGCAATACGATGTGTCACCAGGTAAGATGCACGGAGTGCCTGTTCTTGCTTTGAGCACAAAGAAGTAAGACACTTTTGTGATGTCCTCAGGTATTGAAGTTGTCTTTTGAAGTACTCAACAGGTTTATCTTTGAGATAATTATTGTTTTGTTTCCAAATGCCGCTTCAGTTTTGACGGCTTCATACTTTCACATGCCAACAGCTCACTGCACAAAACACACTGAGGTTTTTGTCCTCCTTTGTCGTCAATATAAGAAAATCCATATCTAATATATTCTGCGCCGTACCTGTGTTTTGCCATACTCAATTAGCATATATAAACAAAGTTTGCGGGTCTTTTTCTATGGTGTGAAATGGCGGTTGTCAACTCGCATTACCGGGCATTGTCGCCACCTACTGTTAAGAAGTGTGAACAGATGGCACTCCATTTATTTTTTTCTTAAAATTTTTATGCCCAGGCCAAGGCCCGTGACCCACTGAAAATGGGTTTGTGACACACTTTTGGGTCACAACCCACCAGTTGAGAATCACTGCTCTAGTGGGCATTATTGGAAGTGTTTGGGTCTGTGCTTTGGAACTTACTGAGGTGCATGTGCTTTGGATATTCTAAGTTCACAACACTTTCAGCTCTCCACTTACATTGTTTGTATTCCTTCGTATTAATGAACTCTTTCACTGTTGCCCTCTTAATTGCACTAGCTTTCCTGACTGCTAAAACTGTTCTATTGAGTAAGCCTTTTTACAAACTCCTTCCTTCTTGCTAAGAAGACTCGCGTACTGATTATCTGCTGCTAGTGATTATTCACTTGTCTGTTTCTACTACAGCTTATACCTGATTGTCGCTCTTTCACTGGATGCTTGTCTACATACCACAGAGCCACCCGTCTACCTACAGTATACTTAAAATAAATGCTTTCTTTATAAGCAATGAATGTGTATGCTTTTGCTTTCTACTAGAGCCAATGCGTTATTCTTCGAATATTATATTTGCTCTCTGTCCAATTTTTCTTTTTATGCCTTATCTTCTTCCCCCTAAGGAATCACTGTTAATTTACACTATTTGATGTTACAACACTGATTATTTATGGACTTGGCAGTTTCAATTACTAGGCTTGCTGCGCTTTCTGCCCCACTTTGACTTGCTGTTGCCAGCTTTGAATATATTCTGAGGTTTCTGAACTCTTTTGGGACCCCCAGATGGGACAACATGCCAAAGCAGAACTGCCACATCTGTGGAAGGCTGCTTGTCTGTCGCTGAAGCAACCGCAGCTTCGCAGAACAGCAGAATAGCACCGCTAAAGCAACTATGAGCCAGTCACGGTCGCATTATAAGCGCCTGTCATCGATGGGTGATACAGGGAACATTATAAATTCAGGGAACAATATAACTTGGCCACTGACCTGGTCCTGGCCCTGTCCATTTGCTGTGTCTGTGTATAGGAGAGTGGTGCATCCTGCTACAGTAAATCACCGTGCTGATTTGTTTCTATTTGAATAGAGCTGGTTTTGCTAAAGTACTGAGGCTCAGCCTCGTGTTTTGGGGTGCAAGACAGTGACTCACGTATCACAATATGTAAAAAGAATGAGTATAAGTAACAACTTTCCAAACACTTTTCTGAAAAACTCTGCTACTTTTGTTCCTGCACAGGTGAAAAAAACCTCCTAAAGGAAAAAAAAAAACCTTTATAAATTTCCACATAGCTTCTGAGAGGAAAAAAGTATTTCTATATTTTAAATTCTTTAAGAAATATAATTTGAGCACACCTAACAAGGAGTGTATTATCTGTGCTCCATAAAATGTGGTCATATTATTCAATAGATAGATTAGAAAAGTAGAAGCCTATTCTTTTTTATTTATGATATCCACATTATTTATGAGAGTTGTATATTGCCATTATTCTCTCTACAGCGGGCTTAGTGGTGTTTTAACTTTTTGTACTATTTTGTTGTAATGGTTATGGTTAAAACTGGACCTCTGAGTATTTAAATTTATGTTAAAATGCATGCATGACTTCTTATTTTGGAATGACTTTTAACCTTGTTATCCCTGTGGACTATTTTTGGAAGTCATAGCACCCGAACCAATCAGATCTATTTACATGCAGACAGCACAATGTATGGAGCCTATGTTCAGTGTGCCACCTGCAACCTGGTAAAATGTAGTTCTGTTTAAGATACCCATTAGAGACAACATTGTTATAGGTAGAACCACAGGCCATTTCAAATAAGTTCCTGAATACTGTTTTTACAGTGTGTTCTTTATGGTTCCATTTATTAGATCAACTTTATACAATGGTGTAGCTTCAATCCTTTGAGTAAAATGTGTCAATGATAACTAATATATCTTCATAACTCCCTTTTTGGCAGCTGAAAAGTGTCTATCTGAATATATACAAAAGATGCCTATAGATTGGGGCAAACAGAAGCCGCAGTTTTTTTTTTTTTGTTTTTTTTTAAATTGGTCCCATTGTGCAGCAGACAAATCTCACCCTGTTTACAAAAATGTTGTGTTACTCTGGAGAAACAAGATTGCAACCCATGTTTGTTTGGTGACCCCCAACAGGCTCCCCCTTCAAGGAATGACAAAGACTTTATGAAGTCAAAGCTAACCATAAGAGTAGTCAATGCAAAGCCACAGGACAGTGGTCAGAGGAAATTCAAAGACAACATGACAATCTGATGACAGGTTTTCCAACTCAGTTTGATCAGCAGATTGCTGAAACTCACATAGTGTTGGAGAAAATTAAAAGGAGGAGAAGAATGAGATACAGCTAATTCAGAAGCTCCAGTGTCTGAGAAAGCAGCTGCTTTGGCCACATCATCATCCATAGCACTGCCTTAACATACTAGACCTGTAGAGGAAGTTTAGGAAGTACATTTTAAAAACAGCCAAAACAGAAGGTTTAAAAAGAGCATAAAGAAGTTATTAATCAGAGAACCAAGTTTTATGAGGGTCCCTCATAAACAACTCCAAAAGCATAGCAAGAAACTGTGTAAGACAGAATGATGCTGAGTTATAATGGAAAGATTAGACAGGCGTGCATCCATACTGAAAAAAGCATATGACATAGTCCTTCAACTACAATTGGCGTGTGCTCATAAAAAAACTTCAAATGGCAATTATTAAAAACTAGAGTTAGTCCCCTGGTCTAGGTATGCAAGTTATAGTAAGTGGTGGGCATAAGATACAGAAAGTGGTGGGCACAAGATAGTAAGTGGTAATAGTTTCTCAAAAAAAAAAAAAACTACATCATGTCCTCTCAGGGGCACAAGTGTCCAAATCAGATGACTCTGAGGTGTTTTGTAACAATACAGAACTTTAAATCCTACAAAATGCGCTATGGACACTAGAGGGCACTGTCGCTCCTCAACCCCAACACATATACACTGAGGACACAAATTAAAAGCACGAGCTTATTTATACTTTATCAGACTATTCACAGTGCTTTTTCTCAGCACTACAGCCAAGTAAATAAGCAATACAGCAAACAAATGATTATTTTTCTTTATCTTTCTTTCTTCCTTCCTCCTCTGCTCCTCCCAACAAGTTTTGTCAACCATCCACCCAACTGTGTCTTGTTGACTGGGTTTAAGGCGGTCCTTTTTATATTGGCCATTCGCCCGCACCTCGTCCCATGTAAGTCTTCTGCCCAACTCAATGGCCATCGTCCCCAGCTTCTTGACTAGCTTCTTCATCTGGGAAATAATTAGTACAAAGACTTGTAAGGGCTAGAGAACCTTTCCAGCTACCGCACATCAAAATCATTAAATTGATCAGCTGGGGCCTCATGTATAAATGGTGCGTACTCACAGAAATGTTGCATAAGAACATTTCCACGTTCAAATCATGATGTATAAAACCTAAACTTGGTGTAAAGCCACGCACATTTCCACAGTACCTCATATCCTGTCGTACGCAAGTTCTCCGCTCAGTTTTGCAGACTGGCAGCACCCAGCGTCAAAGCAGTGCTACTGTTCATGTGTGGTTATCCTTTCTTTTCCGGACTCGGCTTTATAAATACACTGAAATTAACCGCATATTGTTTACTAGCAAAATACCCGAAGTACTGCCTTAAAATTTTTATTAAGAAGAAAATTAAACCTTTTTAAACAGAGGGAAAATATACCAATAATTATTTGTTAAGGATCTCTTTGTATGCCACATTGTCAGTTCGGCCCTCCGGTTGTAATATGACCAAGCTGTGCGCTGAGCTTACTCTTGAGCATGCAACGTACAGTTGGCCATGTGAACAGTAATCTTGTTTCAAATCTCACAGCTTGGATTGCTGCTGTCATAATCGGTTTGAGTTTCATGGTTTGTTTAAGTTACAACAGTATTTGTAGGACTTGTGTTGAAGAGACATTCGGCATCTGTCAAGTGTTGTAAGTATACAACCGGTTTCATCGATAACTTCACATCCAGCTTTTGAGAGTTTAAACATTCATAAACATCAAAGTGTCCACTACTGAAATCGTCACCTGTCAATCTAAGATGTTTAAGAGGCATTGGCGGTTGTCGAAAGGTGTAAAATATTTGGCCATTTCGATACACTTGAAAGCGACAACCGAACAATTCAGCGGCAGCTATCAACTCACATGCAGATGCATAGGTGAAGGGCTTAAGCACTTCACTCTTATAGTGCTCCTGTGTAGTATAATTATCTCCTGTACCGTCATCAGTCCAGACCTTGAACCTGTCCCAGTCATTCAATACATAAGACACAATGTTCCTCCAGATATCAAGAGTGAGCCTGATATGGCCGTGCAATATGTAACAAAGAGAATGGAAAAGGCAGGTGCCATCTCTGGGCATGGAAACCACTCGGTAACTGACAGTTCTTTGATCGATGGTGATCACCTCGATAGACATGTTAATGGGGGTACGGTTGGAATGATAAAGGAAATGGGTACCTGAACAATGTAAAGTAAGTCTAAAATACCTGCACAATAACTATAATCGTAATAAATGAACAATAAAACAGCGGAGAAGCCGTGGATTAAATAAAAAGGTTGTAGTTATCAGCAGGGAGACGTGAATCCCGTGGCGAAGCAAGGAAGGGAATGTAGAGACTGGAGCGACGGACGGCCTTATATAGGCAGGCAGCCAACAACGTGGGAGGCGTTGGGATGGGGGACCCAACACCGCCTCATACGGTGACCGAGCTGCAAGCTATGGACATATATATGTACGTAAGTAGGATTCAGTTAGCGTTGGGAACCCGCGTACCAAATTTCTTGAAGATGGGCCCATAAGTAACAAAGACAATTGAAAAGTTCAATATGGCGGCCGACAGTGGCATCATACCACCAAAATAAGTACCAAATTTCAGCCTTCTACCTACACGGGAAGTTGGAGAATTAGTGACGTTGGAAAGTTCAATATGGCGGCTGACAGTGGCGTCATACCACCGAAATAAGTACGTACATTGGTTTCGGTTAGCACAGGGAAGCCGCCTATCAAATTTCGTGAAGATGGGGCCATGAATAAGAAAGTTCAACATGGCGGACGTTGTTGACCGTTATGACCGTTACGC
>JANRMT010062791.1:2931810-2944541 GCA_026402145.1 Polypterus bichir lapradei | reverse complement strand
TTTTAAAATATTTCCTTTTCTTTTTCATAACTTCTTTAACACACTACTTCTCCGCTGCGAAGCGCGGGTATTCTGCTAGTTGAATATAAAACAGAAAGAGAAAATAACAACACAGCTAAAAACGCAGCTGCAAATTTCGGCAAAAGTTAAACGCTTGTGTCATGAGCACAAGGCAGCTATGCAGTGTCCGCAACAGACATGGCCATTCGCCGTGCATAAGATACCATATTGACATTGGCGGGTGAAGAAGCCACCAATTCTTCCTCTGCCCAGGGCCGCCACGAGCCTAGAGCCACCCCTGAGTACTGCTGCAATAAATTATTTCATCAAAGGTCGCGCACAATCACTGGGCCACCATGTTCCCATGTTTAACAACGTGCTTTAATTCCCGTCATCATCAAAATGATATCATGTATACATCTCAGTATTTTAGTTATTCTGAGAGCTGTAATATCATGAATGTAATGGATTCTGTGTCCTGTTGGAGGTAGAAAAAGCCGGTTTAAGAAGCACTAGTGATTCACACACATAGAGCACTTAGAAGAACACATACAAAACAAAGCATTTAACGTGCTACTTTAATTACGATGTGATTTGAGAAACTAGTAATTAAATGATTTTAAGAGGAAGTTTATGATGTTCTACTTTAATGACAAAATAAACTACATGATTAAAGTGGAAATTTTGAGATTGAAGTTGACATTTCGTGCTTTTTCCCCACTGTGTGCCTTTCTTTTCTCTGTACCCTGATAAGCTTTCATATGACACTCAGACAGTGGGCTACGACTCACCTTTTCTTTTTTATTTCGGGCACTGTGCGACTTTGTGAACTTGAGCTTTCGAGTTTCTCCGACACGCTATGTTACTCGATCAGCTTCCTTTTGTTAAATACAACAAATAGTATGTTTTTCCTTGCCTCCACTTGGTATTCACTGAAATTTTTCCATTTTCCCTCTAGCTTTTGTCATTGTCTTTTCACAGAACGCTGAGCTTAAGGGCTATTTATATTGATTTGTATATTCAAAGAGGCGTAATTATGGGAGGAGTTGCGGCAGGGCAGCAGGCGCGTGCACGAGCGTTAGTTTTCACGCTGACCGGGATTTATGTAGCGGAAGAACATGGAAGTTGGTGAACGCACAGATTCCTGCATCTGGATTTTTCTTTGCGTAAGCACATTTCAGCTTTTGTGCTTACATCATTTTATAGTGTGAGTTCTATGCACGGCATTATGCATGAGGCCCCTGGTGACGGGCTCAGGCATTCATAAGCCTTGTGTCCTGGCCATGAGCCGGCAAGCATGCTATTTCCCTGCATGGGAGTTGGAGTTTTGGATTATGGCCTATTGCAGACTGTGATCTGCCTGTCCTAATTTATCGGCGGACCATTTAGTCACCCCCCCGAACTTCCTTACCTTTATTCGTGATGGGATAAGCATCGCTCGCCTCCCCCTTCCCCTTTGTGGAGTCCAAGTCCATCGGGTTGATGTTCAAGCCGATGACGGGACGCCACTAACCTTCTCTATCCTACCACTCTTCGGGGCAGGTCACATATTCCTCTCCGATACAGCACTGACTAAAGTGTTCGGCGCTTCGATGACTTTTGGGATTTCCTTTAGCTGCATGTTCCACTCCTTGCCGGATCTCCAGATAGTGCTCCTGTATGAGGTACGAGCACGGGACAAAGTTTACAAAGTCGAGAAACCTCTTGGTTCCATCTCCGGCACATACGTCTTTCTGGATGCAGCCAACTTGAATTGTTTCCTCCCAACAGTAGTCATTCCCCATCTCATCTCCCATGATGACGGAATTGGGCACCTGAGTTCTTTCCCATTTCGGACCAGCAGCGCTGTCGTGTCAGGTTTCTGCCAACAGCCGATCAGAAAATCCTGCCGACTACGTGACTTGTGAACACTAGTGGGCACTGTCACTGACACTGAGGACACAAGTTAAAAGCACAATGAGCTTGTTTATTCTTTATCAAACTCTTCACAGTGCTTTTCCCAGCATTACAGCCACAAGTAAATAAGCAATATAGCACAAATGATTCTTTCTTTCTTTCTTTCTTTCTTTCTTTCTTTCTTTCTTTCTTTCTTTCTTTCAACAAGCTTTGTCCACCATCCACCTGACTCTGGCTCATCGACTGGGATTAAGGCGGTCCTTTTCATATTGGCCAACCTGGAAGTGCTTCCGCTCTTCTGCCCATATGGTCTGCCAGCACTTCCTGGTTAGGCAAAAACCTCGTCCCATGTAAGTCCTCCACAGCACCCATGACGTTACCCATGACACCCAAACGGGCTGAGATAATGAACTCCAAGTCCCATATTGCCCTGCGGGAATCTGGGGCACCGCTGTAATCCCAGGGAGCTGCCATCTAGTGTCATGGGGAAGGCAGTGCCCTAAGGAATATCTAGGGAGTCTCGGCTGTCACTTACAGTGCATAGTGAGTAAGCCTGGCTTAAACAGAGAAGATGGACTTATTTCATCCAGATTCAATTCCACCAAAGATAAGAAGATTAAGTCAAATTGCACTTGGAAACTGAGGCAACTAAGCGTCATCTCTTAGCCTTCACCATTCCAGGCAAAAAGTAAGTTTAGCTGAATGTTGTGGATTGAATGTTTATGAAACTCCCAATCAATGAGAAATAAAACCTCAGAGAAAGGTTCAGAGGAATTTTTAATTATTAATAAATTAATGTTTTTTACCACATCTAATGTTGCAGAATTGTCATTGAAAAGGTGGGTTTCATAATATTAAAATCATCAATTATTAAAAGTACCAATTCTAAGTCATTAATAGGTACAGAAATATTCATAGTAACGTAATGTACACATGCCACACTTACAAGTGATTTTAGGATCAAATGTGGTGTGGTCCTTTTCTTAAAATTGTTTTTAAGTGTGTGTTTTAAACCATCAGTACAAATAATGATTAAACAGAGAGGCCCTTTTCAATTGACAATATGTGTATGTACAGTAGTAGTTATATGCATGCGGCTTATGTCAAAATGATTTATGACCCTTAAGCCCCACCCCCTTTGGACTTTGGACCGGAAGTCCCGCCCCCGTATGACGCAAGACTGGAAGTCCC
The DNA here is from genome assembly GCA_026402145.1 of Polypterus bichir lapradei. NCBI lineage: Eukaryota > Metazoa > Chordata > Cladistia > Polypteriformes > Polypteridae > Polypterus > Polypterus bichir. The sequence goes on along the minus strand of JANRMT010062791.1, from coordinate 2,941,454 downwards.
GCCCGTATGATGCAATACAGGAAGTCCCACCCCGGCTGACGTCATGCCCCACGTGACCTAGCCCCACCCTTCGACACCTGATTGGTTCAGGATACTGTCAAGGGCCTTTTGATGGATGTCTGACCCTCCTTGAACCCGCCCCCGGCACCTGATTGGTTCAGGAAACTGTCAAGGGTCTTTTGATGGATGTCTGACCCTCCTTGAACCCGCCCCTGGCACCTGATTGGTTCAGGAAACTGTCAAGGGCCTTTTGATGGATGTCTGACCCTCGTTGAACCCACCCCGGCACCTGATTGGTTCAGGAAACTGTCAAGGGCCTTTTGATGGATTTCTGCCCCCTCGTTGAACAACCCCCGGCACCTGATTGGCTCTCCTTTCTGTCAAGGCCCTTTTGATGGATGTCTGAACCCTCCTTGAACCCGCCCCGGCACTTGATTGGCTCTCCTTTCTGTCAAGGGCCGTTTGATGGTTGTCTGAACCCTCCTTGAACCCGCCCTCGGCACCTGATTGGTTCAGGAAAATGTCAAGGGCAGTTTGATGGATGTCTGACCCCTGTTTGAACCCGCCCCTGGCACATGATTGGTTCAGGAAAATGTCAAGGGCAATTTGATGGATGTCTGACCCCTGTTTGAACTCATCCCACAGCCACCTGCTTAATTAAACAAACTGTCAAGAGCAGCAGCCCCCCTCCTTGAACGGGCATGCCCAGGGTATGTCCTGACAAATCCAGGCCAGTTACAGACCTGTTGGTGGCCCACTTCTCTCGAAGACACACGCACAAGCGTTTCAAGGGGCAGAGCTGCCTGCCTCTACGGTTTGGGTAAGAACTCCTGTATCTATCTATTATTTAAAATAATCTATGACTTTAAAGATCTAAACCTTAGTTCAGCACTTGTAAACCATTTTTTTAATTTTATCTAAGTCAAGCCCCCAGACATTCTCTGCGCTGACAAGCTGTCCCTTCACTCTCTCTAAACAGTTGACGCGTGAGAGCTGAGACAGCCTCTGCGTGTACCCCGAGATGCCCCTGGGTCGAAGCTCCAAGCGTACACGCCGGAAAGATGGAAAGACGAGTTGCCGGCTCTCTATCTACACAGCTGAGACCTCCCCACGCTTCCCAGTCCCCCACACTTCCCTGCCAGTTCTGAAAGGGCTGTATAAAAAGCCAAGTATTTTGTTCTATCTACGATTTTAAGATGAACACGCAATTAAAACATCTCATCTTTGCTTCAAACTAAGTCAAGCTGCTTTTTTCCATCTCACAGACAGATTCTGCAGTAAAAACAGCCTTAGCTGTGATTCAAGCTTCTCACTTCACAGAAAGAAATCAAGCAGCCCGGCTTTTAGCAGCCGCTGCTCTCTCTCTCAAAACTGACAGGCTCTGTGTAGACAGAGAGAGAGCCGGACAGCCCCCCTGCACGGCCCAGCGATCGGGCACACGTCTATAGCTGCAAACTGTATGAGGACGGAGCTCTGCTGACAGAAACACCCCCCACCCCCTGCTGTGTTCTGAGAGCGCATGCTTGTCAACCCCCCACCCTAACCCGGAACAGGAGCGCACATCAAGCTCGCACGGTCGCGCAGATGCTCGGCCCGGGAGAACAAGTTATGTGTGTAACAGTTATTTACCAGAAGCAGGATTCGAAACCATGCTGGCATTTTTCCCTTGAATCTTAAAGCCATAGCCTTAAACAGATCGGACCTCTGGGGATACAGAAATGCGCTTCACAGCACAGAGACGGCAGAGTAGGGAGGAAAGGAGGGGTGCAATTCACAGCACCTAGGCAACAGTTTGCGTCCGATGTGAAAAATTGCCTTACCTTGTGGAATGCAGCTTGTAAAACAAAGGATGTTTTTAGGAGACATTCCAAAGACGCGGTGCAACGAGCGTTGCTTGTGTCCGGTTAAAATGATTGGCAAACATTTGGTATCATAAAGCCCATCCAAAATACCGCTTTATAAAGAAAGATGCTTTAAAATTGGTCTAAAACCTTTTTTCATCCCCATTTAAATATATTCCGGTTCAAATGATCGGCAAACAGATGCCATCATAAATCACTTCCAAAATACAGCTCTATAAAGAGAGATGCTTTAAAATTGGTCTAAAACCTTTTTTTTCCATCCCCTTTTAAATATATTTTGATATATAAGCCTTGTAAAAATCACACAGACGTATGCCGCAGTTCCCTTTCAAATCATGTTTGAGACGTCTAAAATATCTAGCCTGGGCTAATTGGTGGCTGATACCAAAAATGTTCACATATATACAGAGCTTAACTTTAGGGTTTATTTTCCTGGGGGGTGGCTAAAACCAGACAAAAGACAGTTACTAAAAAAGAGCAAAACCCTAATTCCTTAATTACATTGTCCTCCTGGACGAGTAATGAGCCATGTCCTGTACATGTCGAGATGCCAGTCCATGTCTCCCGTCCCTTACACTATATAACGTTTTTAGGTTACTCATTTTGTAAGTATAATATAATGAAGTTATTTTTAAAAGTAACACCACACCACTCAAGAGAGACTGATTCCACGTGTGTGTTTTTGGATTTGCTGTGGTCGGTGATTTTTTAATTTTTTGCTTAGCTCATTTCTATCACCTAGGAGCCTTTTGACAAAGGAAAACTCTGTAAATGCACTTGTCGGTCATTTTTTCAACTGTTTCTAAAGCACAAAGCCCCCCAGCGTCTATATGAACATCTTAGAAAAATTATTTCTTTTATCTTTGTATAGGATGAAATGAAATATAACTATTCTTCATGCAGACTATTCGTGATTATTATAGGCGCCAATCGAGTGTTTTTAAAAAACGGATGGCTGAATCTATACTAATAAACGGCAAAGCCCTCTGACTGACCGACTGACTGACACACTCACTCACTCACTGACTCATCACTAATTCTCCAAGTTCCCGTGTAGGTAGAAGGCTGAAATTTGGCAGGCTCATTCCTTACAGCTTCCTTACAAAAGTTCGGCAGGTTTCATTTCGAAATTCTACGCGTAATGGTCATAACTGGAAGCTATTTTTCTCTATTTACTGTAATGGAGTTGAGCTCGAAAGCCGTGGGGGACGGAGTTTCATGTGACATCATCACGCCTCTCACGTAATCACGTGAACTGACTGTCAACGCAGTACGTAGAAAACCAGGAAGAGCTCCAAAAAGCGCTGAAGAAAACATGCATTATATAATTGAGAAGGCAGCGAAACAATAAGAAGCTAGCGAGTGACATATACAACCATATTCATGAGTTCTGCTACTTCGGAAACAAAGCACGGTGTAAACCTAAAGTTTAAATTAAGTTCATAGACAGGCTGCCGCTGGCGTTTGTCATGCCCACAGGTAATGCGGGATACAAGTTTAATGAGAGGACGCAGGATATAAACGAGAGTTTTGATCACTTTGTAACTAAGTTAAAATTGCAGGTGAAGGGCTGTGCTTATGCAAATTCCGAGAGACTGTGTTTGTGGGGGATTGACAGTTAAGGCGGGTGGGGGAGTCACGTCATCATCTCCCCTCCCATTCACCTCATTTCGCTGTGAGCTGAGCTCCGCAGCTAACGCAGTGTTATGGAAGCGAGTCTTTGACGCTGCCACCAAATACTCACAGAAAAATCCACAAGTTAATACACACGCTGTCTCTACAGTTTCTCCACACTGAATCCTCCAGACACTACTTACAAAAGGTTACATTGACAATCGTGTTACGTTATTTTTAAAATGTTTCCTTTTCTTAGCACAAGCACAGCTGAGAAGCTTCGATGAATGTGCTCCATAACGCGTTAAAAAATCACGCATTTAATCACACTTTGCATTACAAACAAAGGGGAACTTCTGTCAATGTATGATTTCCTGGTACACTGATTACATTGATCAGCGCTTCCCGATTCATTTTACCCTCGCACCCCCTTGGTTTGAGAAGAAGTATGAAAAAATATGAGGTTAACACAGAAAAACAGATCACCAATTGAAGCTTTATGAATGATCGATTCGCCATCAATAATTGTTTTGGTAAAGCCATGCTCAGTGTAATCCTCCTTCCATTTTATAATTTTTCCGCCACTGGCCATGATTAAATGAAAGGTAAAAAAGCAAGAGCGAAGCGAGGGTGACTTATTCAGGCAGGCAGGCGACAGCTCAATAGCTCGAATTTGAATATAAGTAGGTTCTATTTAGTCGCCAGAAATATCTTTTTTAGGAATGGAAGTTGAATTTAGTTTTTAAATTTCTATGTAAAGAAAAAGTTATGCAATTATGACTAAATTTAACTATATAAAGTCAAAACTTGTATATATAAAGTCATTCCCGAATATATAAAGTCAAAACTTGATTATATAAAGTCACTGTCGGAATAAATAAAGTCAAAACTTGAATATATAAAGTCAGCGTCGGTATATATAAAGTCAAAACTTGTTTCTGAATATATTAAGTCAAAACTTGAATATATAAAGTCAGCGCTGGAATATATAAAGTCAAAACTTAAATATATAAAGTCAGCGTCGGAATATACAAAGTCAACGCTGGAATATATAAAGTCAAAACTTCACTATACAAAGTCAGCGCTGGAATATCCATCCATTTCCCGGACCCGTTAAATCCGACCACAGGGTCATGGGGGTCTGCTGTAGCCAATCCCAGCCAACACTGGGCGCAAGGCAGGAACCAATCCTGGGCAGGGCACATGCATCATTTTCAAAACATTAACCGAACAGTGTTTTTTTAATTTATTTTTCTGAATACGTTTTTGTTAACTTAGTTCAGTTCAGAGTCGTTTCAATCAATAGATTTTGACTTTCACTTTATATATTCAGGAGTGAGTTTATATACTCCGATGTTGACTTTATATAATCAGGAATGACTTTATAAATTCCGACGCTGACTTTATATATTCAGGTTTTGACTTTATATATTCCAGCGCTGAATTTATATATTCCGACGCTGACTTTATATATTCAGGTTTTGACTTTATATATTCAGAAACAAGTTTGACTTTATATATACAGACTCTGACTTTATACTGTATATTCAAATGTGTGTGTATGTATTGTCACGCATGCGCGAGTAGGAGGCCGCGGACGGACCTGAAACCGCTTCGAAAGACGTTCGCCGGCAGGGAATGGCGGGGTACTAACCTTTCTGCTCTCTCTTTCAGGAAAAAAGACGCTCTGCCATCATAACCTGCCCGCAGTACGTCCACTTCTGCCCTTCCTCTGCCATCTTCCCTGACGTCAGCAATCCCGTCATTCCTCACGCTTCCTTCCCAGCATTCCTCCACTTCCGGCTCCTCCTCTATAAAATGGCCGCTGACGCCTTTGAAGGGCGTCGCGCATATGAACATTTATATTTATATTTTTTGACCTGTTTGTAAAAGATATTTGCTTTTTTTGTACAGTATACGGGGCCGGAAACCCCAACCCTTTATGCTGTGTGTTCTCTTCTTTTACTGTGGCGTAGTCGGCAGGATACTGCTCCGAAGAAATAAAAACGATGACTGAAAGACAGGACCTCAACACCGTGCTGCAGGGGATGAACACGCAGATCCAGTCCCTGCAGCAAGCACAGGCCGCTACAAACCGGGAACTGGAGGTCGCGAAGGCGAAGCTCGCGGAAGCCGAGAGGGTAAGGGCCGACCCACCTCGTCCAAAACCTCCGCCCCTTGTCCCGATGACGGAGGCGGATGACGTTGAGTCTTATCTCGAGATCTTTGAAAGGACGGCCACCCGGAACAATGGCAGCGGTCCGAGTAGGCGTCCATTCTGGCGCCCTACCTGAAGGGGCCCGCGCAGCGAGCCTATTATGACCTCCCCGAGGAGGAGGCCGTGGACTATAAGCTCCTAAAACAGGAGATCCTGGCACGCTACGGCATTACGCTGAGTCAGCAGGCAAGTGAGTGGCGGAGCTGGCAGTTTGACCCTGAAAAGCCGGCCCGAGCACAGACTTTTGACTTCTGGGGAAAGATGGGGCGGTGGCTACGGCCCGAGGGTCCCCAAGCCCAGAAGGTCGTGGAGCAGGTGGCCTGTGAGGGCCTGGTTAATGCACTGCCCAGCTCCCTCGCCCAGCAGGTTTGGCGCCACCCATATACGGACATACCAGGACTCCTGGAAGTCCTGGAGCGTCAGCTCGCAGTTTTCCGAGTGGGGGGGACAGAAAGGCAAGCTCGTGGGAACCGACAGGGACAGGCGGCCATCCCCGAGCCCTCTCGACGCGCTGCAGAAGCACCTCCTAAACCCAGAGAAAAGCCGGCCTCCCCGCGCTGTTACAAGTGCGGAGAGACCGGCCACCTACTACCGACCTGCCCTCTGAACACCCCCATGGAGCCGATGGACTGCACCTGGGCCTCTGCGGAAAGGTACTGTACTCCGCCGCATCCCTTGGCGAGTCCAAACACGGGAGTGGTGTTGGTAAATGGGCACTCAGTGCTGGCTCTCTTTGACTCCGGCAGCAACATAACTATTGTCGCTCGCCGTTATGTGTTACCGCGACAGTGGCTAAACAAACATTTACGAGTCACTTGTGTACATGGAGAGACCAGGTCTTACCGTTCCGCAGAGTGTTACCTTTCCTGGAAGGGGGAATTGTCCAAATTGTTGGTCGCGGTGTTGCCGGAACCCCCCTATCCAGTAATCTTGGGACAAGACTGGTCACATAGAAAATGCGGTAAGACACACACCGCTCCCGGGGCCTCACTGGGTCTGGTTATGGAGGGGCAAGGCACCCTTCCCGCGGTCTCCACGCCATGCTCTGAGGCAGGCCACAATGGCGCAGGCACAATGGGGGAAGTTTCTCAGGCGACGGACTCTGACCCGGAACCTCCCACCGGCGAAGGGACGAGCCAGGGAACACTTCCGCCAACCTCTCACAAGATCCCCTGAGCAATCTGGACTACCAATTTCGCTCCACGCCTGCCTCGTTTAAAAGAGAGCAGTGGAATGACGATTCCCTGCGGTTTGCCCGGAATGCGATTGTTCTTCCAGGCAGCTCACAAGCTGACGGTTCCATGCCACGCAAGCCCTTCTTTGTACTGGAGAATAATCTGTTGTATCGGGTGGCAACTCACGAGGGCGAGGTGCGGAAGTTGTTGCTAGTGCCGCGTACCTTCCGGCGGGAGGTATGCGAACTAGCTCACGCACACCTCCTAGGCGCCCACCTTGGGGCCGAGAAAACATTGGAGAGAATCAAGCTCCGTTTTTACTGGCCCAGGATCAACGAGGAGGTCCGGCGCTTCTGTCAATCCTGTCCGGACTGTCAGATTCGCCAGATTCCTAGGAGGGACCGTGCTCCTCTCGTCCCAATACCCCTGATAGACATTCCCTTTGACCGAATAGGGGTCGACTTAGTAGGACCCCTGGAACCCTCGAACCGTGGCCACAAGTATATATTGGTCATGGTTGACTATGCAACCCGGTACCCAGAGGCGGTTCCCCTGCGCTCCGCTAACACCAAAAACATCGCACGGGAACTGGTCAACTTCTTTTCGAGAGTGGGTATCCCTAAAGAAGTCCTCACGGACCAGGGTACTCCCTTCACTTCAGATACGTTCAGGGAGGTTGCCAAATTACTGAGAATAAAGCACCTGAAGACGTCTGTCTACCACCCCCAAACGGACGGTCTGGTAGAACGCTTTAATCAGACGCTTAAACAGATGCTCCGCAAGGTAGTCAGCGCTGATGGCAGGAATTGGGACCAGCTCCTGCCGCTTGTGCTTTTTGCCTACCGGGAGGTGCCCCAGGCCTCTACGGGCTTCTCCCCTTTTGAATTGTTATATGGGCGACAGCCCCGGGGACTTTTAGACATTCTAAAAGAAGGCTGGGAGGCTGAGGCCCTTCCCTCCTCCAATATATTGGAGTATGTAGCGCAACTGCGCGACAGGCTCGCTAAAATCAGGCCGCTCCTAAAAGACCACGTGACTCGTGCGCAGGCAGCGCAGGCCCGGTGTTACAACCGCAACTCTGTCCTCCGGGAGTTCCGCCCGGGGGATCGAGTGATGGTGCTTGTTCCCACCTCCCACTCCAAGTTGCTAGCTCACTGGCAGGGGCCATACGAGGTTAATGAAAGAAAGGGGCTCGTCGAATATTTAGTTAAGCAACCTAATCGTCGACCGAGCGAGAGGATCTACCATATTAATTTATTGAAACCTTGGAAGGACAGGGAGGAGTCTCCCGATACTCGTAGATCCCTCTCCCTGTTCGCTAGCACGGCTGCCCTTAACCACGCCGACGAGCTGACGCCCGTACAGTGGCAAGAGATAACCCAAGCTATCTACGCCATCCCCGAAGTGGTGAGCGAGTCACCGGGCCGGACCTCGCTGATTGCACACGACATAGTCACGGACCCCGGAGTAGTCATCCGGGAGAGGCCCTATAGACTCCCGGAGGCAAAACACGCCGAAGTGGAACTGGAGGTACAATGAGTGTTGGACTTGGACATTATCGAGGAAAGTCACAGTCCTTGGTCCAGCCCGATTGTCCTCGTTCCCAAGCCGGATGGCTCTTGGAGATTCTGCAATGACTTTAGACGTCTAAACCAGGTCTCCAAATTCGATGCCTACCCGATGCCCCGCATTGATGACCTGCTCGAGCAGCTGAGTGTGGCTCGATACTTGACTACTCTTGATATGACGAAAGGGTATTGGCAAATTCCCTTAACGGCATCTGCAAAAGAAAAAAAACGCCTTTAGCACCCCTAGTGGACATTGGCAATACAAGGTCCTCCCAATTGGGCTGCACGGGGCCCCTGCGACCTTTCAACGTCTGGTGGATAGAGTGCTGAAGCCCCACCAGTCCTATAGTGCCGCCTACCTGGATGACGTCGTCATCTATTCTGGCACCTGGGAGGAACATCTATTGCAGCTCTCTCCTGTCCTCGTGACACTGACTAAGACCGGCCTCCGCATTAACCCCCGTAAGTGTTTTTTTGGCTTGAAGGAGGCCAAGTATTTAGGCTACCTTGTGGGACGAGGACAGGTGAGACCCAATGTTCCAAAGTCAAAGACATCCTGGAATGGCCCCGTCCGAATACCAAGAGACAGGTGCAGGCTTTCTTGGGGCTGGCGGGGTACTACCGCCGGTTCGTACCCCGTTTCTCCGAGAGGACAGCACCCTTGACTTGCTTAACAAAGAAAGGGGCTCCCCTGCATGTGGTATGGAACGACAAGGCGGAACACGCATTCAGTGACCTGAAAAAGGCCCTAACATCGGCACCTGTATTACGGACCCCTGATTTTGGGTTACCCTTTGTCCTCCAGACCGACGCTTCGGACACAGGCCTGGGCGCCGTGCTGAGCCAAAGCGTCGATGGTGTCGAACACCCCGTGATGTACCTAAGCCGGAAACTGCTGGACCAAGAGGCCAGATACGCAGCGGTGGAGAGGGAAGCCCTGGCCATTAAGTGGGCCGTGACTTATCTCCGGTACTACCTGTTGGATCGCGAATTCACTCTGGTGACTGATCATGCTGCGCTTCAGTGGATGTCCCTCCACAAAGAGTCGAATCCGCGGGTCACCAGGTGGTTCCTGGACTTGCAGCCCTATAAGTTCACGGTCACTTATCGCCGCCGCGGCCTTCAGGCCAATGCCGATGCCCTCTCTCGCGTCCACGACCTCTCGGTTAGGTCCGCCCGACCGGACGGTCTTGGGCTGAGGGGGGGG
>JANRMT010062791.1:2907901-2926810 GCA_026402145.1 Polypterus bichir lapradei | reverse complement strand
AGCAGCTTGACTTAGTTTGAAGCAAAGATGAGATGTTTTAATTGCGTGTTCCTCTTAAAATCGTAGATAGAACAAAATGCTTTGCTTTTTATACCGGCCTTTCATAACTGGCAGGAAAGTGTGGGGGACTGGGAAGTGTGGAGAGGCTGACCGTCAGGTGCTGCCTCACCCCAGGGGCCGAGGCAGGCCCTTCAGTCCGGCAGGGTACGGATGGGAACGTACTCGGTCTGGTGCAGGACGACTTTGGGCATGTCTGATCTTGTGCTAGGGAGAGGGCGAGGGGGGGCCGAGGCATGTCTGAGCTTGTTGAGGTAAAGGCTGAGGGGGGCAGTTCAACGAGGGGGGCAGATATCCATCAAAAGGCCCTTGACAGTTTCCTGAACCAATCAGGTGCCTGGGGGCGGTTCAACAAGGGGGCAGACATCAATCAAAAGGCCCTTGACAGTTTCCTGAACCAATCAGGTGCTGGTGGCGGGTTCAAGGAAGGTTTAGACATCCATCAAAAGGCCCTTGACAGTTTCCTGAGCCAATCAGGTGCCGGAGGGTGGGGCTAGGTCACGTGGGGGAGGCGTGACGTCAGCAGGGGTGGGACTTCCGGTCTTGTGTCATACGGGCGGGACTTCCAGTCTTACGTGATATGGGCGGGACTTCCGGTATGACGTCATAGGGGGCGGGGTTTAAGGGTCATAAATCATTTTGACATAAGCCGTATGCATATGACAGTTTCCTGAACCAATCAGGTGCTGGAGGGTGGGGCTAGGTCACGTGGGGGAGGCGTGACATCAGCAGGGGTGGGACTTCCGGTCTTGCGTCATACTGGCGGGACTTCCGGTTTGCGTCATACGGGCGGGACTTCCAGTATGACGTCATATGGGCGGGGTTTAAGGGTCATAAATCATTTTGACATAAGCCGCATGCATATAACTACTGTATAAATACCATATTTTATAATACATAAAAAATAATATATTAAACAGATCCAATTGCACACTTAAATAATTAATTACATGTGCCCTTTTTGTATTATTTTTATAATGGTCAATGTTTTTTATAAGTAAGATATTATAAATAGAAAATATTTTATGAGGATCTACCAGACAAATAGAAACACGCATATAAAAATTGGCAAGTATGGTCTGGTACTCTTACTAATGTATTCCACACATGTGTTTGTATTTACACTCAATGCATAAAAAGTCAAATTGCTTTCAACAGCCCTGTGTTGCTGTAAGAGAGGGTGAATGGAGTCTGCTATTTTCACCTTACAAGAGTCAAGGTGTCAGTTCCTTCTTGGCTCTTGAATGACCTCAGTATCGTAGCAGATGAGTCCTCAATATGTAGGAGAACACACAGCAATGGTCACCTGTGGAAGAAAAATTAGACTTAGGGGTCACATACTCATTTAGAGCAAAGTGTTGTAGTATGCTTTTCTATATTAAAATATAGCGTTCATCTTAAAGAAATAGCGTAGAGAGTTAATTAATGTCAGAAACCTGTTCAGGTATATAAGGAAACCCGACAAAGGTCAAGCGAACAACAAAATCTACTGAAAGATAACTAAGAGATCAGCAGATGTTCTGTGAACAACATAAATGGACAGTTGTTACATACACAGAAATTTCAAGGGTAGTGGCGCAACCCAAAAAGTATAAGAAGAATAAGAATATAATAAAATAGACTTTTATTTTCTATAGACCATTTGAATGTAAACTAATGCACCAATCAGAGTAAATGTATTGACACTGTTATGTAAATTCAGTTGCTTATAAAATAGACCTATACCTTTAATATTTGACCATTCACATCATGCTGTAACAGACTCCTGTGAGAAGTGCTCCCTCCTCAGTTTGGTGCTGTAGGTGCAGGAAATGACGCAGATGGACAAGCTTTTCTCCTGCATGATTACTGACTCAAAGGCTTCATCAAATCTGTCCTGTTAGAGGATAAGTTTTTTTTTTCTTTAATTAAGATATCAGTTTCTATAACACACCTCAGTTTGTGGACTATTTGCCAATTCTTTTAATGAGACCACAGTGAACATACTGTACAATGCTGAACTACACCAACCACTTCTACAACTCCCCTCACTAATTGCTCCTCCTTCCTTTTTTAAATAAATCAATAAATGTTTATTAATACTCTCACTAACATGAACTACTGCTTACAACTGCATGGAGGTCAATGAGAATGTATCTGGATAGGCAAACTGGGGTGGTAATCCCACACTTCAAGAAAGTGGACCAGTGGGTGTGTTTCAACTTTACAGGGATAACACTACTAGTCTCCGTGGGAAGTCCTATGCAAGGGTTCCGGAAAGGAGGAACCAGATATGGGTTGAGCCTTGAATTCAGGAGGAACAATGCAGATTTCATCCCGGGCATGGAACACTGGACCAGCATTTTACCCTGGGGCAGTTTGCAGTCAAGTCAAGAAACACAAAACTATTACCCCCGTATCATATTCATACCTGTGTCACTTTTATCCTATTATATAGGATAGGATAGGAAGCAAAAAACAATGAGTGAGCAGAATGGTGAAAGAGCCATGTTCTAATGGGGTTCCTGTAGAAATCAGAAAAATTCCAGTCGATTATTCTAAAGTATAAATTTGTTTATTCATTTGTTCATTTTTCCCTTTAATTAATGGCAATACAAGACCAGTGTTGATCAGTGTTCTCCAGAGAACATCTCACAGCCAGCATAGCAGGCAGAAATTAAGGACTGGTAAATAAATTTAATTAATAAATTTAATTAAGAAATTAATCCATCATCTGGACTGGTAAATTCCTAATTATTTTTAGAAATTATATAAAAATAAGCTAAAATGGTTATGCTCCACATTCCTTTTCCTATTTTTCTACTTACAGAGTGTTGTCCAGGTATGTGCACATTTTTCTTTATTTTTCAGTCACAGATTTTAAATCATTTACAAAAGTCATAGATCTTTCACTATGTTTATGGCTGATGGGGTAAGTCATATAAAATCTATTTTTTCATCCCCTACATAAAGTTCAATAAATTATTTAAAATGTTATTTAGATCAGCAGAAATGATCTTGAAATAAATCTATTAACATCTCTTAACATGTTATCTGAAAATTAAAACTTTCATTATACCTATCTCAGTTATATTTCTTTAAGCTATTAGTGTTACTACTAATTAAAGTAACGCATACATTTCTACCATAGGCTCTAGAATCTTGACAAAGTGTTTAATAACATCAAATTATAGGAAATAAAACTAAACCTTCTACCAGCTATGTAGTCATGCAAATATTATCATTCTATTCTATTTGATTTAAAATATACATATTACTTATAGCACAAGGATAGGAAAAAAGAAATCAATAAATCACATGTAGCTCATGATCTATTTGTAAATAAAATGCCTTCTAGTTAGTTAGTGCACAACACCATTGCAAATTGAGAATGGAGGTTCTGTGTCTTTGTCAGTTAAACATTACAGTACTTTAAACTAATAAGAAAATATTGTAATATATAAACAAAATTGATTTATTTACCCATAACTTCCAGTTAAGGCTTGTTCATACACATTTTTTCATTGTTGTCTTCTGAGTGTTTGTTCTGCAGAAAACGAAGTCTACCTTTTTTTAGTTAAAATTTTCTCAATGCATTATTTATACACTATCCTTATTGATACAGCATATCTTACTGTGGAACAATACATGGACTGGAGGGCAGTGCTTATCACCAACTTCCTTGTTGTCTTTGAGAATCCTCTTCCTTCGGCTACTCCCATTAGGGGTTGCCACAGCGGATTATCTTCTTCCATATCTTTCTCTCCTCTGCACATGTCCAAACCAACGCAGTCTCGCCTCTCTGACTTTGTCTCCCAATCGTCCAACTTGAGCTGAACCTCTAATGTACTCATTTCTAATCCTGTTCATCCTTGTCATGCCCAATGCAAATCTTAGCATCTTTAACTCTGCCACCTCCAGCTCTGTCTCCTGTTTTCTGGTCAGTGCCATCGTCTCCTGCCTATATCTGCTTTTACTTTAAAATTACTAAAAGGAAAGTCCTTTCATTTAAAGCATGGCCAGTACTCAAAAGTAAGGGGGTGCACACATTATACCAAATCTGGAGATTATTTCATTGCACCTAATCATACTGTTTTCAGTTTGAATTCAGAGATCTTTCAATTCAAACAAACAACATATACATGTTCCCAGATTTACATATACTTTTATGAATAGCTTTACTCTTCAGGCAACACCAAATAATTTCATATATTATCTTTAAAATAATTTCCCTAAAAGTCTGTGAAAAATTTAATTCCCACTGAACACCTGCCTGTTTCTAAACACACGCAAGGAACCTTGTAAATCACCGTGCCAATTGTCTGCCAATAACCTCCTTTGTTCTGTAAATGTGTCAATTAGCAGCCTGCAACCTGCACTTGTGGAAGAATAATTTTAGGGTAACATAGCTTTCATCCTAAAGAAACAGTATAAAGAGTTAATAAATGTCAGAAACCTTTGCAGGCATATCGAGAAACCAGATAAAGGTCAAGTGAACAACAGATTGCACTGAAGGATGACTAAGAGATGACTAAGAAATCAGCAAATGTCCTGTAAAGAACCAGAATGGACAGTTGTTATATGCACAGAAATTTCAAAGGTGGTGGCACAACTCAAAGGTACAAGAAGAACCAGAATATAATATAATAGACTTTTATTTTATACAAGTTATTTGGGTGTAAGCCAACGAACCAACCAGAGTAAAATGTATCCATTGATTGACACTGTAAGTAAATTCAACAGTTTATAAACTGAACTTCTATTCTTTGTTTCTCTCATCATTCTGACTATGCTGTAACATACTGCTTTTGAAGAATGCTCCCTCTAATGCATTTTGCTGAGGAGTCATTAAAAGATACAAGGAACAGCTTTTCACCTACCACATAATTGATTTGTCCTGTTAGATGATGTTTCTTTTTTTAATAAGATGTTAAATTTCTACCACACAGTCACCCCAGCCCAATTTAGCTAGCATAATGCCTTTCCTGACACTAATTATCTCTATTTATCAACCCCCTTCCACCAGAATGTTCACTTTAAGCTCAAGTCAGCATTGAAGATAGCAATGAGTTAAAAGAAATAAGGATATAACGTTATTTAAAATACATATATTTCATGTGTGTTCCGTGTCTACTATGATCTGTGTAAATGCACAATGAAATAAAAAATGTTAGGTCTTGTAGACACAAATCAAATGTATGTGTTTATTATATCAGTTATAGCTGTTTGAATGTGAATCACACACAAATCCATATATACATGAATATGTCTTTCTTTGAAAACAATATGTTGGACTTCACAGTCACAAAACAAGTGTGCTTTTGTCCAAGAATAAAACCAAATAAAAAGAAATCATTCAAATGACATGTTGCTGTGAAATGTATAAAAACTTGAGTCCAAATATCAGACGGTACAAAATAAAGATGTTTTCATGCGTGTGTTTGCATGTTTCATTTTCAACCAGTTATTTTTGATATCCACACTGGTGTCACAGTGGTAACGCTGCTGACTCTCAGATCCACACAAGTGATGTAGTGGCATCATTGTAGCCTTGCAGTAAGGAGATCATGGGTTTGAATCCTGGGTCTTCCCTGCGTGGAGCACTGTGAGTAGTGAGCTATTATTAATATATAAATCTAATAATAAATCTACTCTCTATATATAAAATCCTAAGCCTATAAGTGCAACGATTTTGTGCAACGATTTTATGTGACTTTTTATGCCACGCTTTAAATCGGGCTTATTTTAAAACCTACCTATATTTGTTTGGTATCATTCTTTTCAGAATTTATCATACTTTAATGTGATGTTGTTAGATTTTCAAATCGTTATTCCGATTTTAAATTATAAACTAAAATATCAAGAAAGTCATGCATCGAGCATATACTGGGCCTCAGTTTAACGGGAATACTCCAATCGGTAAGAGAGTAAATATTTTATTCTCGTTTCATGATTTTTATAAGAATTTATTTTTCTTTTACATATTTATAGAATTTCATGATTTTGACTCCAATAAATAATCATTTTTCTTTTTCCTTTTTTAGATTTTACTAATATTCTGCAATTAGGGGTTGGGCGCCAAAGGCACCAGGGGGGTTTGCCCCCCAGTTATTATATAATTATATAAATTATTATATAATAAAAACATACAATTGATCTTGGTAAATTTATGGTACTTCTAAACGTTAGCAGTAAAAAGACAATGACATTATCAGTGTCGTTATAATTACCCTAATGTGACATAAGCTTGATATATACATTATTAATGTGTCACAAAAGTAAGAATGAAATAATACTAATAGTATCAGATTTGGCGGAATGGTATCTTGCTGAACAAACAAACACCACACAGTCCACTGCACTGTCACAGTCAAGGAGGTACTCCCCTTTGCAGGCTTTGGCTTTGCTGAGAGAAATGAATGATTGCAACTCAGGTGGTGAGAAAAAGCTATGTTTGTTATTGAAGAAGACAAGGATACTACATCAGAGAAAGAACGTCTGGTTACACAAAAAAACATTGCTTTTTAATGATATGTGTGTGTGTGGGCATGCGTGCTAGAGAGACCATGAGAGACAAAGAGGGATTTTATATCATTCAAGTGATTACTGGAATATAAACACTGTGACACTAGAGGGTGTTGTCACTACTCAAACCCAATAGACAAATGCCAAGACACCACGTAAAAGCACCAAGAAGTATTTTAATTGATTTTTTCCTCCTTGTAATGTGCCTTCAAAGCACCACAGCCACATTAAACAGGCAAT
Source organism: Polypterus bichir lapradei (assembly GCA_026402145.1). Lineage (NCBI taxonomy): Eukaryota > Metazoa > Chordata > Cladistia > Polypteriformes > Polypteridae > Polypterus > Polypterus bichir. Next base: position 2,920,009 of record JANRMT010062791.1, on the reverse strand, counting down.
ACAACACTAAATAACGGAATTCTCCTCTGCAGTACACCTCCCAGCAAGCTCCGTTACACTCCTCCCAACTCCGGCTCACTTGCTGGGCCTCCTCTAGTCCTTTATATAGTCCTTGACCTTCCGTCCAAGTCATTCACCAGCTCTTCCAGGTCAGATGGAGACTTGTATTTTCTTCAGCCTAGAAGTACTTCTGTCCTTCCGTCCTCATGACTATGGAGTACTTCCGGGCTATATTAGAAACAGAAATCCCCGTGTCTCCTTGCAGCATCCCCTGGCAGCACCCACGGTACCCAGCAGGGCTATGAAGTCGAACTCCATCTTCCATAGTGCCCTGCAGGAATCTGGGGCACCGCTAAGCTGCAGGGAAGTCGCCATCTAGCGTCCTAGGGGTTTCGTACAGGTTGAGCTGCCGACCGTCCATCACAACACATTCACAAAAGGTATGACGAAACAAGTGTGCTTTTATTCAAGCATAACACTGAACAGAAAGCAGGTGTTCAGATGACATGTTGCTGTGAATGTGTAAAGACTGTGGTCCAAATATCGTTTTCAAATAAAAACTCTTTCATGCATACAGTATATGTATTTATGTTTTTCACTTTCAAATGGTTATATCTGATATAATAAATAGATTTCACTTGAGTAACAGTCTGCATAAATTTGTTAGTTGTAAAAGTTAATACTAAATGACATATTATAGCTGTATACCGTTGTAATTACCTTGATATCACATATACAAGATTATCAAAAAATCACAAAAACTTGTTTTAAAGCAGTTGTATTTGATATAATAAACGCCTACATTTGATTTGTGACTACAAGACCTAACATTTCTTATTTCGTTGTACATTTACACAGATTGTTGTAGACACGGAACACCCATGAAATGTATGCATAATATTTCAAATCACGATATATCATTACCTCAATAGTTCCTTACAACTCTTTCTTAGATAAAATGTTCAACGCAGACTTGAAAGTGAAAATTGTGGCTAGGCAATGGCTTCTGCTGGCTGAACTTTCATATACTGCATAACATATTGAATATCACTAAAACCATCTTTAACATTTTTAAACTCATTCAAGTTTATTTTTCCAGCAGTTACTATTTAAAGCATTTAAACACTTTTTGCCTCCCATGCTTATATTTACTTTCAATTTGCTGCACATTAAGATATTAAGTCTATTTACTTACATACTGTGTTTGGAAGCAAATCAATGGACAGAGAGAAATGAACTCTAAAGAAGTAAACTGCTTTACTATTACACTGTACTCACACTCACTTTACTGATCAAGACGAACAAATACCCGACTGCCTCTGATGACACCACCCCAATTGCTGCTGTGAACTTTAAATAGGGAGCACAGCAGCAAAATCTACTGAAAAACAATAAAATCCAGCTCAGCTCAACACAACGCTGGTCTCTGGGTCAAACAAACTCCATTGGTGAACCAATAATAATATAATAAAAATACATTTTATTTATATAGCGCCTTTCCCATGCTCAAAGCGCTTCACAGAGTCATAGAAAAAAAAAAACCAGCAGGGTATATGTAACATTGGATACAAATGTTTTCCTGAATAGAACAATGAAACAGATAACAAAGCATTAAATAGAATAAAGGACAATAAACCAGAGTAAAATACTAAATTCAATACTAAAAGAAAAACTTAACAAATAACCTAATTTGTGATATAACAGACACACAAATTATCCTGAGCACCTGGACAGAGAGGTAAACTGAAAGAAAGGGCAGAATGTTAAGTTAAAAGCCTTCCTAAATAGATTAATTTTAAGTTGTTTTTTGAAAAGTTCACCGGCAGCATTTGCTCAGGAATATGCCGTCCTACTCATGGCTTTGGAAATAGGAGTGTCAGTGTGCCAAATCTGCAATATCTATCCATCCATCCATCCATTTCCAACAGCCAATCCCAGCCAACACAGGGCACAAGGCAGGAACCAATCCTAGGCAGGGTGCCAACCCACTGCAGCAAATCTGCAATATGGTAAAATAAACTCTGGTCATGGATCTGCACACAACGAACCCACATAGGCTAATATTGCATTGTTTAACTCAAGCACTGGTGCTGTCAGAATTCATTACAGACTCAAACCTTGACTTGCTATGCTTAACAGAAACTTGGCAAAAAAAAAAAATAGGGATGCAGTGATGAAAAAAAGGTCTATTTAGTGACTAACGTGCTTCTTGCGCTTCCTACGGCACTTAGGAAGACAGCGGCAGGCACTGATCACCACACAGAACACATTACATTTATGATATTCCAGCTCTCTGCACACTTAGAATTCTTAGATTTATACTTGATATCACTTTCATGATGAAATGTGTTAAAGCTTGTATGTTACATTTCACAGATGAATCATTAACTTCATTTAAATAATTAATACTGCTAATAAATACACATGTGGGGGTGGCACGGTGGCAGAGTGGTAGCGCTGCTGTCTTGCAATAGTGAGTCACAATCCCTAGAGGGTTTCCACAGTGTTCTCTGGTTTACTTTCAAGGGCATGCAGGTTTGGGGATCTGGTGATGTGCTTGCATTCACCTTGCGATGAGCTGATGCCCCGTCCAGGGATTGTTTGTGACTCACATCCGATGCTAGATGGAATTGGCACGTCCCTGGATTGATGGATGTAATCATTAAACATCCATTCTTTTCAGAGATGATGTGGCAAGGTGTCCTGGGAATTTAATGGATGTTTCAGGCAATTCAAAAATCAGCGAAGCCAAAAGTTGTTTTCTCATCATGATGATATCTCGCACTGCCACCTAGTGGAATCCTCCAGATTTACATAAAGTACACACATGTATAAATAGTATACTGCTTGTGTAGCGGTATTTTACCAAGCTTTATACGTACATCCAGGGATGGAGCAGTTGAGACCAGCTTTGTGATATCCCCCAAAATTGTAAAAACCCATAAGCCATTTTCTAATGCGGAGTTTATCTGAGTGTTTGGTGGTCTCTTCAGCGCTAATATAGCCTGTGAAACAAGAAGCATTTCAGAGCATGCTTCTCTCCAGGCATACCATAACAAGAAGGATCGAGGACATCGCAGGAAACCTTGATTTCACCTTGGCTCTGATCGAGACCTGTGATGTCCTTGACACAGCTTGGTAAAGTTACTCACCTTTATATGTGGGATAACGAAAGATTATGGAGGAGCTGGTTGCACTGTGGTCAATGAAAAGGTTGACGACAGGGGGCAATTTGTTCATGGAGGTAAATACATGCTTGGACAAGTTGGGACTGGAATGTGAGAAACTGGCAGGTGTCACAACCAATGGCTGTCCAAATCTGACAGGGAAAAATGTTGGACTTTTGAAGCGGATGTAAGATAAAGTGACTGAAATGAACTCAGAATAGAAATTGTTATTTCTGCATCGTGTTATAAATCAGGATATGTTGCGTAAGTCAGTGCTAAAAATGAACCATTTTATTGATGTTGCAACTAAAATAGATAACTTCATTAGGGCAAAAGCAATGGATCACAGACAGTTTGTTGCACTTTTCGAGGAGCATGAAACTGAACATGGTGACACAGTCTATGACATAGCCTACCACAGAGCTGTCAGATGGCTCAGCCTGGGCAAAGTGCTTAAAAGTGTATGGAACCTGATAGCAGAGATTCAAGAGTTTTTAGAAGAAAGGCAAAGACATCCCAGAGCTCTTAGATGCTAATTGGTTGGCAGATCTTGCATTTACTATTGATGTGACTGCATTAATGAATAAACTAAATACCAAACTACAGTACAAGGTAAGGGCCTATTTGCACATGAAATGTATAGCATGATTAAGGCTTTCATGAGAAAACTGCAGTTTCTTTCAAACCATTTAGAGGGCAACATTCTCACCCACATGCCAACACTGAAAGAAGAATCAGCTTATCACCTCCGCAGGTACTCATCCATTTTAGGACCACTGCATGGTGAGTTTTCAAGGCAGTTTGAAGACTTCAAAACAGTTGGGAGTGAAATGCACACAGTAATGTTCAGTTTAAACTCATTGGCCTGCAGTCTGATACATTACTGCCAGAGCACTTGAAGTCAGTATCACTACTAGATATTGAGGAAGAATAATTTTAGGGTAACAGCATTCATCTTAAAGAAATAGCATAAAGGGTTAATAGATGTCAGAGATCTGTTCAGGCATATCAAGAAACCAGGTGAATGTCAAGTGAACAACAAAGACAAGAATATACCAGAAGCAGACTGAGGTAATACACTAAATATATGATTAAGAGATCAGCAGATGTCCTGTAAACAATAAATCTGGACATTTGTCACATACACAGAAATTTCAAGAGAAATTTCAAAACTGAGAGATATGGAAGAAACTGGATATAATGGAGAAAGACTTTTATTTAGGCTAGTTGTGCTCTATGCTAACGCCTCATGTCTTTCAATGAGAGTCTAATATGTACAGGTGCATCTCAATAAATTAGAATATTATCGAAAAATGTATTTATTTGAATAGTTCAATAAAACAAATATTTTCATTTTGCTGATTATGGGTTATAGCTAATGGAAACCCAAAATTCAGTACCTCAGAAAATTAGAATATTAAATAAGATTAATACAAAAAAAAATATTTTTAATACAGAAAAGTTGGCCTAATAAAAAGTATGCCCATACATGCACTCGATACTTGGTTGGGGCTCCTTTTGCATGAATTACTGCATCAATGCGGCGTGGCATGGAAGCGATCAGCCTGTGGCACTGCTGAGATGTCATGGAAGCCCAGGATGCTCTGATAGCAGCCTTCAACTCATCTGCATTGTTAGGTCTGGTGTCTCTCTCTCTCTATTCCTCTTGACAATACCCATAGTTTAGGTCAGGTGAGTTTGCTGGTAAATCAAGAACAGTGATACCATGGTCATTAGACCAGTTATTGGTACTTCAGTAAGTGCTGGCAGGTGCTAAGTCCTGCTGGAAAATGAAATCAGTATCTCCATAAAGCTTTTTAGCAGAGAGAAGCATTGAAGTGCTCTACAATTACCTGGTAGATGGCTGCACTGACTTTGGACTTGATAAAACACAGTGGACCAACAACAGCAGATGACATGGCTCCCCAAATCATCGCTGACTTTGGAAACTTCACACTGGACCTCAAACAACTTTGATTCTGTGTCTCTCCAATCTTCCTCCACTCTGGGACCTTCATTACCAAATGAAATGCAAAATTTACTTTCATCTGAAAAGAGGACTTTGGACCACAGAGCAACAGTCCAGTCCGTTTACCCCTAAGCTCTTGTTTCTGGTTCAGGAGTGGCATGACACAAGGAATGCAAGAGCTGTAGCCAATGTCCTGACTATGTCTGTGTGTGTGGTGGCTCTAAAAGCACTGACTCCAGCTGCAGTCCACTCTTTGTGAATCTCCCCCAAATTCTTGAATGGGCTGTGCTTCACAATCCTCTCAAGGCTGCAGTTATACCTGTTGCTTGTGCACCTTTTTCTGCCACTCAACTTTCCATTAATATGCATGGATACAGCACGCTGAACAGCCAGGTTTTTTAGCAATGACCATTTGTGGCTTAACCTCTTTGTAGAGGTTGTCAATGGCTGTCTTCAGGACAACTGTCAAGTCAGCAATCTTCTCCATGATTGTGTGGCCTACTGAAACAGACAGAGACCATTTAAAGGCTCAGGACAACCTCTGCAGGTGTTTTGGGTTAATTAACTGAGTGCAGTCTGACACCATGAGTCTACAATATTGACCTTTTTCACAATATTCTAATTTTCTGAGGTAGTGAATTTTGGGCTTTCATTAGCTATAAGCCATAATCAGCAAAATAAAAAGAAATAAACAATTGAAATATATCACTCTGTGTGTAATGAATGTATATATGAGTTTCACTATTTGAATCAAATTACTGAAATAAATGTAACTTTTTGATGATACTCTAATTTATTGAGATGCACCAGTACGCATTATGTAAATTCAGCTGTCAATAAGTATGAGCTACTCATTTTATTCTGTTACCATTTTCTCATCATGGTGTAACAGACTGCTGCGAGAGATCCTCCTTCCCTGTTGGAGGATAAGTTTTTTTTTTTCTTTAATTAAGATGTTGATTTCTACCACGATATTTATTCTTCTCCCAAAGATGAGAACTTTCCACATGAGGAGTCACGCTCAGATGTTGGTTCTCTTTTGATCTACCTATATACTGTATGTGAACAAACACTCTCAGTGATGTAGTTTAAGAAATCCAGATACAGATCCTCTCTCATTGACGATCACTTGTCAGCTTCCCTTCACATATCCACCTCAGACATTCCACCGGACTTCAGTCTTCAGGTCCAAGACAGACTAGATTTCTCTCGCTGAATGAAAACATCATTGAAAAATAGCAAATGAGGTAATGAGACTATAAAAACTGCAAAAGAACTTAGCTTTTTTGTATAAAGTTGACTTAATGCTGGTCTTTGAAACTCTGCAAAAACAAAATAAATTGTGAAAATGTGTAAGTAGTAATGTAATGGTGTTTTTACTATGCCTGTTCCACATTTTCATAGTCTAATCATAACTTCTACTCTTAACAGTAGCAGCTAATCAAAACATACAATTTACTGCATTTCATAAAGAGATAAAATCAATGTGGAGCAGAACCGAGTTCAGACTATTGGTCCGACCCTCCAAAACAGTGCCAACTTTTTATGTGGCCCCTTGCCCACCCCTGTTTTAGACACATGAGCCCTTCACCCCAGGAAGAAAGACTGGAGGAAGAGACAGGCATCATATGAGCTGCAAGTGATAAGACGGCAATAAAATCAGAAAATAAGCAGGCAATAGACAGAGAGTGAGACATCAGATCAGAGAGAGGGATGGAGACAAACACAGAGGCCATGTCCAGACTACCACATTGTCAATTAAAAAAGTTCTACACAGAAGCAACCTATGTCAACAATGGAGTTTTCACACCATTTACAAAAGTATCCCTGTCCACACTGAAACACTTGAAAACACATATGATGTAGACCTTCACATATACAGGACATTCACACATCAGTGATATAGTTAAAATTCACAACCCCATGAAAATCAGATTCCCAGGTGTTTTATATACTTTCAAAACTATTAGCACGTGCAGGAACTGACAGCACATTCACAGCACATAAAAAGATTTTTTTTTTTTTTTTAAGAAGCTCCAACGAATTGCCCCCTGTCTTGTTATTACGCTGACTACTGATGAAAGTAAGTCTTCGGAATTGGTGATTGTTGTTTTCTAATTAAATGAAAACACTGCAAATGTTACAGTGACACTTTAAAAAAAAACTGTTTAGCTCTATGTTCATTCATGACACGATTGTAGTCCATAGCAATTGGAGTGCATCTTGTATGAATCAAACGTTTGTAAAGCTAACACAATAGAGAAAATAAATAAATAAATGCATGGATGAGTGTGTTTACATCTCTTTGCTTTACTGCATTGTATTTTCATAACCCTCTGTCCTGGAATAGTGCGAGCTTATCTGCATTCTACAGAAATCTTTCTCTCTAAAATACTTGAAAAAGTTGCCGCCAATCAGCTTCAGTCACACCTTACGCATCACAATTTGAGAAATTCCAGTCTGGCTTCTGCACTGGTCATAGCACAGAAACGACACTAACGCATGTTGTAAATGACATTCTGATATCCTCTGATGAAGGAAACTCCACTGTAATTATGTTGTTAGACTTAAGTGCAGTGTTTGACACCACTGACCATTCCATTACAGGGTAGAAAATAAATGTTGGGCTTACAGGCACTTTCTTTGTCTGGTTTAGTTCTTATTGATCAAATCGATTCCAATATGTACAGAAATGTGCTGACAGTACTCCATCATTATACACAGAAGTGAGATATGGTGTCCCGCAGAGCTCAGCACTGGGACCTTTATTGTTTTCACTCCATTTTGTTTAATTTTTTTTTATTTTTATTAGTTTTATTGTAATCATTCCATACAAATAGATACATTTTTATAAAAAAAATAGGGTGAAAACAAATTGACCCCCACCCCTAAGAAAGAGAGCATGGCCAATGGAGTAAAGCTTAAAGCTTGTAAACATACCTAAATTGATTAGTTTAAAACGGCAATAAGAGATGAATGGAGAAGAATAAGAAATGCGGAAAGAATTGCTTCCTCGGTGCATTAAGAGCTTATTCTAAAATACAGTATTATTGATTAGATCCTGCCAGGTTTTGAAAAAATTCTGTACCGATCCTCTAACTGAGTATTTAATTTTTTCCAATTTCAAATAGTATAAAACATCGGTTTCCCACTGACTTAAAAGAGGAGAGTTAGGATTCTTCCAGTTTAGCAGAATAAGTCTGCGTGCCAAAAGTATAGTAAATGCAATCAGTTTGTTTGTCTTTCTCCACTTTAAGCCCATCTGGAAGAACCCCAAACACAGCTGTTAATGGGTTAGGAGGGATTGTGACACCAAGGCTGTCTGAAAGGCACTTAAAAATTTTGGTACAAAATAATGTTAATTTGGTGCAGGCCCAAAACATGTGACCCATTGAAGCCGGGACTTGATTGCAGCATTCACAGGTTGGATCATGACCTGGGAACATTTTGGACAGTTTTAAGCAAGACAGATGTGCTTGATATATAATTTTGAGTTGAATAATTGTATGCTTTGCGCATATGGAACTCAAATGAATTCTCTGCATTGCTACCTTCCACTTTTTTTCTGATATATTGATTAAGAGATCTTTTTCCCATTGTCCTCTTGGATCTTTGAAAGGGAGGGACTGTAAAATCTATACTAATAAAAGGCAAAGCCCTCACTGACTGACTGACTGACTGACTGACTCATCACTAATTCTCCAACTTCCCGTGTAGGTAGAAGGCTGAAATTTGGCAGGCTTATTCCTTACAGCTTACTTACAAAAGGTTGGCAGGTTTCATTTTGAAATTCTAAGCGTAATGGTCATAACTGGAACCTATTATTTCGTCTATATACAGTAAACCCTCGTTTATCACGGTTAATCCGTTCCAGACTCTACCGTGATAAATGAATTTTCGCGAAGTAGGATTCTTTATTTATAAATCGAATATTTTTGCAGTTAGAGTATAGAAAACCTGTTTACGACCTTCTAAATACGTTTTTTAACATTATTAGAGCCCTCTAGATATGAAATAACACACTTTAGTCACCATTACACTCATATTACCCAATATATTAGACAAAATAAGAGAAAATAAGACATATTAGACGTTACAAATATATTATTACTAGGCTCACCCGCCTTTTAAGGCGACCGACTTTTATCCTCAATTTGTGTGCGCTCCATGTGTACATCAGGCATGTAAGAGTAGGGAATGAGAACATTAAAGTGTCCATTCATAACATCTCCCAAAAACCTAAGTTTTTTTATCCCCTCGAGTGCCTGTCCAAAGTCGTACAATGTCAGCCTGAATCTGTACGGCTAAAGACGGAGTTTTATGCACTAAATAAGCTATAGATGAGAATTAGCAAGCACCATCTCCCCTGATATTTACTACACGGTGAGGTATTTGTACTCCATCAACATGAATTATTTCCAGAGACATAATTTTGTCTATTTTTCCAACGCATCGCGCACAAAAGCAAGGGGACGATGGGAACAGCAGAACTCTCCTCACATCACGTCGCTTCGTACCGCAAGCCGCAAGTAGTAAGTCTGTGATAAGCGGAATACCGCTACGCTTTGCACTCACGGGACGGAAGGACAATCCCGGCCCGCGTTTATATAGTAGATTATTGTACTGTACATTTAATTACACACACACAGTTCTTACACACAACCACTAACATATCAAGGCACAACCTCAGTAGGAGAGTCTTCAGGTGGTGCAGTATATTCAGCAGGTGCATCGTTGTCTTCTTCCGCTGAAGGAGTACTAAGAGTAGGCAGTGGGTATCTGGGTGCGCGGCTGAAGAACATCTTGATAGGCAGTTGCTGGTGCTGTCTTTTCATATGCGTGAGGAGGCTTTTGTAGGGTAATGCCATCTTTGATCATATCCAAGAGTTTCACCTTCTCCTGGATAGCAAGCATCTTCCTCCAGCACTTAGTTTTATTGTCAGAAGGCTTAGAAAAAGCAGCACGTTTAGGAGCCATCGTGGGGCTTAGATAAAAGTTCTCAGAAAGCGCATGCGTAGTGACGTAAGCGTGTATGAGAAAAAATCGCGATAGAGTGAAGCCGCGAAAGTCGAAACGTGATATAGCGAGGGATCACTGTACTGTAATAGACTTCAGCTCGATGGCCGTAGGAGGCGGAGTTGCGTCTCACGTCATCACGCCTACCACGTAATTGAGTGCCTGCCCATATAAGGTAAAGTAAACACTTTTAATTTTTTTCCTCCTTTCCCTGAGCTATAGCCTAGACAACTGCAAACACGGGATCCCATTTCTAGACCGCGGCAAACTAATATTAAGGCGCTTCGCACTTCCTTTTGTACGTATACGATTATGAGGTCGTCAGGTCGGATTATGAAGACACGCACAGGAGTGGAGGACCGACAGTGCCATCCCGGCCAGTTAATGGCAGGGACATCTCTCCAGTCTACACGAGACCCACCACAACGGTCCCCAAAAGGTGCTCATATCGTCAGCGAAGACATCTCTCTACACTATATAAAACAAAAAGGCAAGTTTCCATTCTTTACACCTTTTTTTCCTTTTATCCCAAACCAAAGCCATTCTCTCTTAACACTGCAGAGGACACAAAACTAATTTTCTTTAATTGCTGGTAATGCCGGTAAGGCACATTACCACAGGCAGAAATTTGGACGTTCACATAGAAAATGTAATTTCTGTACCACAGCCGTCGTGTAGCGCCTTTCAAAAGGTATCAACTACCGTGAGATGATCCATATACATTTTAGCTGCTGTTAGTACTACTTACCTGTTCTGTTATACCGTCTTTAAAATGTAGTTTACCCGCAACCACTCCAGTAGTGCTCAATGTATCTTTACTTCTTCAAACGTTAATGTTTTACTGTTTAATAACTTATAGACTACATTTTATTTTTTTTTCCCTTGCACTCAGTGACCAAAGCCAATGGGTAATCAGCTATATATATATATATATTGTCAGGGATGCCAGGGACGACGACCCGGCCAGGACGCCTTGAGGGATCACGTAGGGACGCCCATCTTGGATCACGTGGGGGCCGCCACCCTGGTTGCTTTGGGGGCCACGGGTAGAGGGCTTGGAAGCCCAACCCTGTAGGGGCCCGTTGTCACCGCCAGGGGGCGCCCCGATGCCTTGGGAACTCTGGACCACAGCACTTCTGCCACACCAGGAAGTGCTGGGGGGAAGAGAAGCAGGGACACCTGGAGAGCTTCCGGGAGAACAGCCGGCACTTCCGCCACACTGGGGCGTGTCAGCGGGAGATTGCCGGGGAGCACCTGCAGCTCATCCAGGTGCGGATAAAAGGGGCTGCCTCCCTTCATTTGGCGCGAGAGTCGGGAGCGGAGTGGACTGAGCTGGAAGAAAGGAGGCAAGGAGGCGGCCTGAAGGAAGTAAGGCATTGTGTGGCCAGGACTTTGGGGACTTTGGGGGTTTGTGTGGCACTGTACTGTACATAGCTTGTAAATAAACGTGTTTGTGGGTGACATGTCCACCTGTCTGTGTCTGGGCCAGTCTCCACAATATATATATATACACACACACATATAGGCACATACATATATATACACATATATACCTCTGTGTGTGTATATATATATATATACTCAGCAAAAAAAGAAACGCCCCTTTTTCAGGACTGTGTATTTCAACAATAATGTTTTAAAAATCCAAATAACTTTACAGATCTTCATTGTAAATTGTTTAAACAATGTTTTCCATGCATGTTCAATTAACCATAATCAATTAATTAACATGCACCTGTGGAATGGTCGTTAAGACCTTAACAGCTTACAGAAAGTAGGCATTTAAGGTCACAGTTCTAAAAACGCAGGACACTAAAGAGACTTGTCTACCGACTGTGAAAAACACCCAAAGAAAGATGCCCAGGGTCCCTGCTCATCTGCGTGAACGTGCATTAGGCATGCTGCAGGGAGGCATGAGGACTGCTGATGTGGCTAGGGCAATAAATTGCCATGTCC